>CAUYRH010126768.1:0-53020 GCA_963574655.1 Perodicticus potto
TGTTTACATGTTAGGTGAAAGAAGAGGATTTTTTTAACCTTTAGCCCATCACAGAGCAAAGGTAGAATCTTAACTAAGTTCAGGTAAAGTTATTGGGGATTCATAATATTAGCATAATTTTCTTGAGGATTCACAATATTAGCATAATGTAAGACTCTGAGAAGTCCTGTGGTAAAGAAAACTTTATTTGACTAATTTGGTAATTCCAAAATCAGTATAACCACACCTTTTCCTCCATAATATCAGTTACCTATGAAACACACTCAGGAAGATGCTGGCTTAGTAATTTAACATTATACTTCTTTGTCAGAGTATTTTCTCTTAGGCAGAGCAGGAAATCCCATGACAGAATTCTGACTCAAGCAATGCCAACTGTCATGACCCTCCTGCCCTTTCCAGGTCTAGCCTTTTTTGTCCATTTACCTTTAACCAATTTAGTTTCATTCACAGAATTAGGTAGTTAGAATAGCCCCCAGAGTTGGATCTGAACTAGAAGGAATGTTGAGGAAGCCATGGACCTGCTGGAGCTGGGCATGGGGCAGTGAAGGACAGGGAGACCACTGGGACCTGCAGGTCAGGACGGCTCTTCCAAGAATGATGGGGCAGGAAACCTGGAGTCTTATGGGGAGGGCAAGAAGGAGGGCGACCAAGAAGTAGTCGTGGCAAAGTGAAGGGCTTTCGTTCTAGGTTCTGTTGTGTGCTGCCATTCCTGCTTCATTGTGCATTCCATGGATAGGTCAAGCTGGGTTCACAGGCCTGGTGCCCTTTTGGGAGTACTCATGCTTCGCGAGCAGAGGTGGGGCTGCCACTGGTTCCAGTCAGAAATCACGTTGCTTTGAGACTGTCCTTAACTCGTGCCAAATACTACAAATGAGAGAAGGCAGTTCACAGTTTTCTGTTTTGCTCAGTGCCACTGTTAGTACCAGGTATATAATCTTTTTTGGTCCTCCTTGCAGTAAGTTCAGAGAATTAAGAGCTTCCATTTAATTTGACTTTAGTTTTTTAAGTTTATAGCTCTATATATTTAAAAATCATCTCTTCTAGGAATTGGAATTCATGGAGGTGTAGATTATCTATACATGTAATCAAAATATCAGTAAATGGAGGGTGATTATAAAAATACTGATTTGTTTCAGGTAGTTAAACAACTATATTTTTATTTCTTAATATACTTGAGACTTTGTTTCCCTTAAAATAAACAAATTGAGTTCATTATTCACAAATAAGACCTTACATAGGGCCTGTGGCTGCAGCATTAAAATGTAGTGTAGGAAGTGCCTTGAATAAAGATTAAGGTTTTTTCCCCCACTGGTTCAGAAATTTAGCAGTTAAAAAAAAAAAAAAAACAGTGCATTCCGTTGGTGCATGCCTGAACACTTTAACAAAGTAATTTTGTCGTAGACAAACTGACAGAGTTTATGTAGGAGAAAATGTTAAACTTTCCCTTAGCTTTCACATAATTTTCAACAATTGGGTGGTTAAAATATGATTGTTGGGGTCTGAGTAAAAGTATGTGCATTCTTTGAATGCTTTAGTGACGGATGGAATTAGTAATTTGGTATTCTAAGAATGTAATTCTGTCTCCCCTCAAAGAATAGATAAGACCAATAGGCTGTTCCATTGTAGAATTAGGATTTTTTTAGAAGAAGATACTTTTATCATTTTAGTAATATAAAAATTATGCTAAATGATTGCTTTCTGGGAAACCACTGCTGTTAAAACAGTAAAATTATACGTGTACCTGTTGGAATGATATGAACTATGAAATGTTCATACTGCCTTTCATTTCGTAGTTTATTCATGATCATCTGCTTCTAATTTGCGTCGGATTACATTTAGTAAAGTTCAAAGGACTAGTTACAAATTCAGTTCATAACTGTGCATGTTTAACAGTAATTTATTGAGTAAAGGGTTTGGTCTGATTGGGAGTTTTCAGGGAAAAAGGAATTAATTAAAAGATAATTTTGAGGGTGGCGCCAATGGCTCAAAGGAGTAGGGCGCCGGCCCCATATACCGGAGGTGGCAGGTTCAAACCCAGCCCCATCCAAAAAAAAAGGTATTTTTGAGTTTTGCACTAGAGACACATCATCCATGCTGTAGGCTACATGATGTTTTCTTCTCTTTATGTCAATTTATTATTTATTTATTTTGTTTTATTTATTTATTCTTTTTTGAGATGGAATCTCACTTTGTCACCCTGGGTAGAATGCTGTAGTGTCATCACAGCTCACAGCAACCTCAAACTCCTGGGCTCAAGTGATCCTCCTGCCTCAGCCTCCCGAGTAGCTGAGACTACAGGTGCCGGCCACAACACCCAGCTGAGTTTTTCTATTTTTGGTAGAGGCAGGGTCTCTCTCTGACTCAGGCTGGTCTTAAACTCCTGAGCTCAAGCAATCCTCCCACCTCAACCTCTCAAGAATGCTGGCATTATAGGTGTGAGCCACTGTACCTGGCACTTTATCTTTTTTCAAAAGTAGGTTATTGGAACACCAGTTTAAAACTGTTGTAATGCATTCTATTAGATAGAAGATATTCAGTAAATACACTCCTTGATTAGAAATAGTTTTCTTTCCCAAACCTAAATATAATTGCCTTGAAAGTTGATAGAAGTTGCCATCCTGTCGGCCATTCAGCAGGCCCTTGCTGTGACTGTCCACAGGGGAAGAAAGAGACCCCCTGCATAGCTTTGTGTAATAAAGTGATAGCTTAAGAGCAGAAATTATCTGTTTGTCTAGCTACATGTCCCTATTCATATGCAGAGAGCAAGTTAAGATTACATATAAGTTGCTGGTGTATCAGCTGCAGTTAATGAATAAGCCCCCATCCTAGTACAGATTCCTCACTGCCTTATTAATTCATTCACAAATACCACGCGTGTAAAAAATTTCAATGTTTGGTGAAAATACTTACTATTAGACCTGGCCGGGGCACACTAAAGCCACCCAAGCACCCCTCAGTGTTCCCCTCATGAGCATGATAATTGCTTTCCCATATATAAAAGTGATGGTATCAATATCACATTGCTAGTGGCATTCCTCTTTATCCTTCCTAGTATCAGTGACAAGCTCAGAGTAATCTGTATCAAAATCAAGATACCCCAGATAAGAAAGACTGTTTCTCCATGGCTGATAAAAAACGAGATTGTAATATATATTGTAAAGAAAACCCAAGGTGACAAGACGGAAGAGCTATGCTGGATAGGGAGGTCACAGGAGCCCTTGCAGTGACACTGAGTAGGGGACGCTGGAGTACAGCATGGGAGAATGAGTGAGTGGAGAAGCAGCAGGAACAGCTGGGGAGGACGGCTGTGGGAGAGAGACACCAGATGTAAAGGCTGTGTACACAGCAAGTGTGCTGGTTTGGGGGTGAGGAGTTTGCCAGCATGACTGGAGGGCTGGAGGCAAGCTGACAGAAAACGGAGTGTTCATCCTGAACACAGTGTGGATAAAATCCATTCATTCCTCCATAGAGGCCTTGGCTTAACTGTCAAAATAAGATTTCCATGTACAAAATAAGAGACATGCATATAGAAGAATGCGGCAGGTCAATTGCTTTATGGATACATAGACCGAAAAGTTTGAGGGATGGGGATGGAACAGTTTCCATGGGTTCCCACAGGCTCTGTCAGGCCAGGTGGTCCGTCAGTGTTGGAAGGTAGGGGTGATACACAGGTAGCATGAGGAAAGGATTCTAGAACTCTGATGACTGCCTACAATGCTGTGAGAGAGGACCTGGGATCAATGGCTCTCAAATACACACAGTGCAGAAATTAGTGTCTGAGCAACCTGGCTGAGGCAGCAGGTCCCCATCATGGGCCTGGGAGGAGCCTGGGCCTCCGCCTGTTGTAGACGAGGCACTGTCTTGGGGCCTGGACTCAGAGTCAGGCAGACTTAATGAAAACCAGGCTGGATCTGCCCTCTGAAAAAATGGTCATGGTTTTTTGGAAAACATATGAAAGGAAGGGAAATGAAGACTGTAGAGGAAGTGTTTGCTGTTAATGACACGGAGAAAGAAGTGCTTGGTCAGTCTCCTGGTTTGCAGCTCACGCTAAGCAGTCCTGCTCTGAGGAATGCCACCCTGACTGCAAAGCCTGAGGAAGAATTTGAGAAGGCAGTTAAGTGGCAAGTGAACTTTGTTTTGGGTAAGTGTAGCAGTTACATGGGGAAAATAAATTCTGTGCTATAACAAGGATAATGAATTCTGAGCACTCATTAATGAAACAAGAAAGGGGTGGAGGTTTCATGGCTAAATCAAATCCAAGGGCCCAAACACTGCCTTCATCTACCCAAAAGAGCTGTAGAAAGTTACTGGGTTTTTTTCACAAAGATTTCTCTTTTTTTTTTTTTTTTTTTTGCTTGTACGAAAGGTCTTTATTGGTGGGGAAGCTGCAGAGCAGCATTAAGGAGGAGGGGAAAAAGAGAGAGAAGACACATGGGGGGACAGGGGGGACAGGAGGAGGAGAAGAGAAGTGAAGAGAGAGGCACAAAGATTTCAATCAATGGTAGAAAGCTAGGGAATATTGTAGTGTCACAGTAGCAGGTAAGTATATATACGGTACAGCTTGAGAAAATGCAAAGAAAAGCAGGTGAAACAACCCTCCCGGAGCAGCCTCTCAGCTAGCACTGTTAACATTTTGGGCTAGGTAATGTCTTATTGTAAGGGCTGTCCTGTTCACTGTAGGATACTAGGAAGTATCCCTTGTCTCTCACCCCTAGATGCTAGAAGCCTCTCTGCCTCCATGTCTGGTGACAACCAGAAATGTCAGCAGACATTGATTGCCAGGTGTCTCCTTCAGAGCAAAACCATTCCTACTTGAGAACCACTGATCTAGAAGATAAACTGACCTGGAAAAGATTAAGAAGGAATGATGTTAACATCTTCAAAACCTATAAAGCGGGATGGGTTACACAAAGTTATTCATCAGTTTCCTGAATATTCAAAAATAAGGGACAACCTTTCTGTAGCTTTGTGAAAGTTTTCTCATTGAATTGATACATAGGTGGTCCCTGAGTTACAAATATACAAATTTATGACTCCTGTTTAAGAATGGAGGCTTTTACAGCCATAGCTGGTCTGTCCACTAATACAGTAGTTAAATATACCTATTCCAACTTAGATACAAATTTGACTTAAGAACAAAGCTACAGAACCTATCTCGTTCATAACCTGGGGACTGCCTGTATTTCCTTATGATGAAGTAGAATCTTAGGAATTTGTGAGTTAAGACTCCTGAAAATATAAATGTGTTCTAGAAGGATTTTGGAAAATTATTAACTCTACTGTTTTATGGAAGAATAGCCATATCCTTCCGTAGCACATTGCCAGCTCAACCCAGAAAGTGAGTTTGAGCTTTATGTACAGGGTGATATTTCTTCTGTTGCTTGCTTTTCATAATTTAGGAAGAAAATCCTGGCAAGTATACCTGGTTTTAGATGGATAAAAATAAAACAAGTGTTATCCCTCAACTTTCCCCTTAATTTCAGAATATAATTTTTTAAGGTCTCTGTATTTGTTTCTGTTTGTCCAACTACTGCTTCTATTGCTCTTTGTAATTTTCTCTAACTTATTTTTTTTCTCTCTTTCCAGGAAATATTGGAAATTCCTTTACAATTGATCCCATCTTGGGCTCTATAAAAACTGCCAAAGAATTAGACCGAAGTAACCAAGTGGAATATGATTTAATGGTAAAAGCTACAGATAAAGGCAATCCACCCATGAGTGAAATAACTTCTGTGCATGTCTTTGTCACAGTTGCTGACAACGCCTCTCCTAAGTTCACGTCAAAAGAATATTCTGTTGAAATCAGTGAAACTGTCAGCATTGGGAGTTTTGTTGGAATCGTCACAGCCCATAGTCAGTCATCAGTGATATATGAAATAAAAGATGGAAATATAGGTGATGCTTTTGATATTAATCCACATTCTGGAAGTATCATCACTCAAAAATCCCTGGATTTTGAAACTTTGCCTATTTATACATTAATAATACAAGGAACTAACATGGCTGGTCTGTCCACTAATACAACTGTTCTAGTTCACCTACAGGATGAGAATGACAACTTGCCGGTTTTTATGCAGGCGGAATATACTGGGCTCATCAGCGAATCAGCCCCAATTAACAGTGTGGTCCTGACAGACAAGAATGTCCCCCTAGTGATTCGAGCAACTGATGGTGATAAAGAATCAAACGCTTTACTTGTTTATCACATTGTAGAACCATCTGTACACAGATACTTTGCTATTGACTCTAGCACTGGTGCTATTCACACAGTGCTAAGTCTGGACTATGAAGAAACAAATATTTTCCACTTTACTGTGCAAGTGCATGACATGGGAACCCCACGTCTATTTGCTGAATATGCAGCAAATGTGACCATACATGTAATTGACATTAATGACTGCCCTCCCGTGTTCTCCAAGTCAGTATATGAGGCATCTCTTCTGTTGCCTTCATACAGAGGAGTAAAGGTCATCACAGTAAACGCTACAGATGCTGATTCAAGTGCATTCTCCCAGTTAATATATTCCATCACTGAAGGCAACATTGGGGAAAAGTTTCTAATGGACTACAAGACTGGTACCCTAACTGTACAAAACACAACTCAGTTAAGAAGCCGCTATGAGTTAACCGTTAGAGCTTCTGATGGCAGATTTGCCAGCTTTACCTCTGTTAAAATCAATGTGAAAGAAAGCAAAGAAAGTCAACTAAAGTTTACCCGAGATTCCTACTTTGCAGTAGTGAAAGAGAATTCCACTGAAGCCAAAACATTAGCTGTCATTACTGCTGTTGGAAATCCAATCAATGAGCCTTTGTTTTATCACATCCTCAACCCAGATAGCAGGTTTAAAATAAGCCGCACCTCAGGAGTGTTGTCAACCACCGGCATTCCATTTGATCGAGAACAACAGGAGGTATTCGATGTGGTTGTGGAAGTGACAAAAGAAAAAAGACCTTCAGCAGTAGCCCACGTTGTTGTGAAGGTCACCATAGAAGACCAGAATGACAATGCACCAATGTTTGTCAACCTTCCCTACTATGCTGTTGTTAAAGTGGACACTGAGGTGGGCCATGTCATTCGCTACGTCACTGCTGTAGACAGAGACAGTGGCAGAAATGGGGAAGTACGTTACTACCTTAAGGAACATCACGAACACTTTCAAGTTGGACCTTCAGGGGAAATTTCACTGAAAAAGCAATTTGAACTTGACACCTTAAATAAAGAATATCTCATTACAGTAGTTGCAAAAGATGGAGGAAACCCAGCCTTTTCAGCGGAAGTTATTGTTCCCATCACTGTTGTAAACAAAGCCATGCCTGTGTTTGAGCAAACTTTCTATAGTGCAGAGATTGTAGAGAATGTCCAGATGCACAGCCCTGTGGTCCATGTACAAGCCAACAGCCCAGAAGGGTTGAAAGTGTTCTATAGCATCACAGATGGAGATCCTTTTAGCCAGTTCACCATTAACTTCAATACTGGAGTTATAAATGTCATAGCTCCTTTGGATTTTGAGTCCCACCCAGCATATAAACTGAGTATACGAGCAACTGACTCCTTGACTGGGGCTCATGCCGAAGTATTTGTGGACATTGTAGTGGAGGACATCAACGACAACTCTCCTGTGTTTGCTCACCAGTCATATGCCACCACCCTGTCTGAGGCATCTGTTATTGGAACATCTGTTGTCCATGTGAGAGCAACAGATTCTGATTCAGAACCTAATAGAGGGATTTCTTACCAGATGTTTGGGAATCATAGCAAGAGTCATGATCATTTTCACATAGACAGCAGCACTGGTCTCATTTCATTAGTTAGAGCCTTGGATTATGAACAGTCTCAACAGCACAAGATTTTTGTAAGGGCTGTTGATGGTGGTATGCCCCCATTGAGCAGTGATGTGGTTGTTACAGTGGATGTCACTGACCTCAATGATAATCCACCACTCTTTAACCAACAGATTTACGAAGCCAAAATCAGCGAGCATGCTGCTCCTGGGCAGTTTGTGACCTGTATGAAGGCCTATGATGCAGACAGTTCAGACATAGACAAGTTGGAATATTCCATTCTGTCTGGCAATGATCATAAAAATTTTGTCATTGACAGTGAAACAGGGATTATCACACTTTCAAACCTGCGCCGCCACACCTTGAAGCCATTTTATAGCCTCAACATTTCTGTTTCTGATGGAGTTTTTAGAAGTTCAGCTCAGGTTCATATAACTGTAATTGGAGGCAATTTGCACAGTCCTGTTTTTGTTCAGAACGAATATGAAGTGGAACTAGCTGAAAATGCTCCCTTACACACTCTGGTGATTGAGGTGAAAGCCACTGATGAGGATTCTGGCATCTACGGTCAGGTTACTTACCATATTGTAAATGACTTTGCCAAAGAAAGATTTTACACGAATGAGCAAGGACAGGTATTTACTCTGGAAAAACTTGATCGAGAAACTCCAGCAGAGAAAGTAATTCCAGTTCGTTTAATGGCTAAAGATACTGGGGGGAAAGTTGCTTTCTGCACCATTAACATCATCCTCACAGATGACAACGATAATGCACCACAGTTTCGAGCAACCAAATATGAGGTAAACATTGGATCTGGTGCTGCCAAAGGGGCATCCATCCTTAAAGTTCTTGCAAGTGATGCTGACGAGGGGTCCAATGCTGATGTCACCTATGCCATTGAAGCAGATTCTGAAAGTGTCAAAGAGAACCTGGAAATTAACAAACTATCTGGAGTAATTACTACAAAGGAAAGCCTAATTGGCTTAGAAAATGAGTTCTTCACTTTCTTTGTTAGGGCTGTTGATAATGGGTCTCCACCAAAAGAATCTGTTGTTCCAGTCTACATTAAAATTCTTCCACCCGAAATGCAGCTTCCAAAGTTTTCAGAACCTTTTTATACCTACACAGTTTCAGAAGACATGCCAGTTGGAACAGAAATAGATGTCATCCATGCAGAACATAGCGGGACTGTTCTTTACAGCCTGATCAAAGGGAATACCCCGGAAAGTAACAGGGACGAGGCCTTTGTGATTGACAGACAGAGTGGGAGACTGAAACTGGAGAAGGGCCTTGATCACGAGACAACCAAGTGGTATCAGTTCTCCATACTGGCCAGGTGCACTCACAATGACAACGAGATAGTGGCTTCTGTAGAGGTTAGCATCCAAGTGAAAGATGCAAATGACAACAGCCCAGTCTTGGAATCTAATCCTTATGAGGCATTTGTTGTTGAAAATCTGCCAGGGGGAAGTAGAGTCATCCAAATCAGGGCATCTGATCTGGACTCTGGAACCAATGGCCAAGTTATGTATAGCCTGGATCAGTCACAAAGTAAAGAAGTCATTGAATCTTTTACCATTAATATGGAAACAGGCTGGATTACAACCCTAAAGGAACTTGACCATGAAAAGAGAGCCAATTACCAGATTAAAGTGGTTGCATCAGATCATGGAGAGAAGGTTCAGCTCTCCTCCACAGCCATTGTGGACGTTACCATCACTGATGTTAATGACAGCCCACCACGATTCACAGCAGAGATATATAAAGGGACTGTGAGTGAAGATGACCCCCCAGGGGGTGTGATTGCCATCTTAAGCACCACAGATGCTGATTCTGAAGAGATTAACAGACAGGTTACATATTTTATAACAGGTAAAAATAAAATTACACTAACTGGTTTAACTTAAAATCAAATTCTTTTTTTTTTTTTTTTTTTTGAGACAGTTTACTCTGTCGCCCTGGGTAGAGTGTCATGGCATTAGAGCTCACGGCAACCTCAAACTCCCCAAGTAATGCTGCTGCCTCAGCTGCCTGAGTAGCAGGGACTACTGGCACCCACCACAATGCCAGGCTAGTTTTCCTATTTTTAGTAGAGATGGGGATCTTGCTCTTGGTCAGTCTGGTTTCAGACTCCTGAGCTCAAGCAATTCATGTCTTGGCCTCCCGGTGTGCTGGGATGACAGGCGTGAGCCAGTGTGCCTAGCCTAAAATAAAATTCTCTATAAATTCTGAGATATGTATTTTATGAAAATTAGAAGTGATGAAAGGGATTGATTTTAGTTAAGAATATCTAAAATAAATAAAAGTAACATCTGTTAAAGCTCCATTTCTAGTTTTTTACCAGAGCAAAGCTTATAGTTGTTTTAGTAGGAACTCTACTGACTGTATAATAAATATGTATTTTTTTATAATTAAAAGGAAATAACAGTAGTGTTAATATAGGCTAAATTATTAATGATCTGTGTTTTATTTGGTTTAATGCTATGTTCATACATTCTAATGCTGCTTTGATTTATTGTATAACTTAGGAAAGCTAGTATATACCAAATATAAATTATTTTTTAAATTTTTAGTTCTTCTAAACATCATATGTCTTCTGTGCAGTTTATTTTTGCTGTTACTTATTTTTCTCCTTCTCCCAACAAATTAGACTTTCATCTTCCTCCATTGATTTAATAGGAGGGGATGCCTTGGGACAGTTTGCTGTTGAAAATATACAGAATGAGTGGAAGGTCTATGTGAAGAAACCTCTGGACAGAGAACAAAAGGACAATTATCTCCTGACAATCACAGCAACTGATGGGACCTTCTCATCAAAAGCTATAGTTGAAGTGAAAGTTCTTGATGCCAATGATAATAGTCCAGTTTGTGAAAAGGTAGGTCACTCTTGCCTTAAATTTGTGTATTATTATTTGGTTATGTATTGGGAACATGTGCTAACCAAATTCCTGTATTGGAAATAAGCAGGTATGATGCAACAGGTATTTGTTCTCTCCAATTTTTAGGTTAAATATGGATTGCTACTTAATTTTCACATGAAAGTTTAAATGAAATCAACAATATATAATATTGTTAATTCTGTAGATTAAATGGCAGCTCAGACTCTTTTTAAACTGAAGAATTGGTAAATGTTCCATGGCTCCTTCTTGTTTTACATGTGGTTTGTGAGAAAAAATATTTTAAAAAGCTCTTTAGATTTTAATTGTAGTCATTTCCCATGGTCTTTGCGGCCAAAAATAAACGATTTCTTTTTTGTTATTCCCTTGGCAGTCATTCATTTTTGCTAAAATCTTTGTAGACATTGTATTCAGATACCATTCCTGAAGATGCCCTTCCTGGGAAATTGGTCGTGCAGATCTCCGCTACAGATGCAGACACCCGTTCCAATGCTGAAATTACTTACACGTTGTTTGGTTCAGGTGCAGAAAAATTCAGACTAAATCCAGATACAGGTAATGATGGGGTTTGGGACAAAATAAATCATGTATTTCAACCAAATCATATATTTGGGTGATTTTAGATCACACACAAAATTTGAAATTACATTTTATCCTTGTCAAATGTATGCTCATGCAGTGAAACGGAAATCATTTAAAAATCAAAACAGCAATTTAATATGTGAAATTTGGGGTGATGTAAAAAACTTAACCACAAGAATACTACCTATTTGAACCAAGGATTTAAAATTTAAAAGATGTTTTTTCAACTTGTTTACGTGTAAAAAGAGACTCAGAAATTAAAGTGTATCTCAGACTTTCTGCTTTATCCATTTTATTTATGTGGGATGTTTTCTTGATTTTATGACCATATATTTGTAATTTGGTCTTTTTATAGTTAAAATGATTCATGGTATTTTATTAATTTTTAAATAGAGTTTTCTTATAATTTGTATTTTGTTAAAATTATAATCAAGTAACAGTTTTCTTTTAAGCTTTTTAATTACCCCCTAATTAATTGTGAATATAGGAATCTAATTTTTAAGTTAATTTGAAAAATGTTTCAATTTGTTAAATTGGGTAGCTATTTTATACATTAGAAGCAGTATAATGAATGCAAAAGAGCCTAAAGTCTCAGATCTCTGTGACTTGAAGGGAAGCACCTGGCAGGATCTGGAAACCTGTAACTCACTGTACTCATGCCACAGCTTTATCATTGATAAGAATTACCAGAGGAAGACTGCTGCTCGAGATTTTGTAATTATAAGAGAAAAGGTGCTCGATTGAATACTCACATCTTAAATTTTGTGTTTGTTTGCTTTTAGGTGAACTGAAAATATTAGTCCCCCTTGATCGGGAACAGCAAGCCATGTATAATCTTCAAGTCAAGGCCACCGATGGCGGGGGAAGATTCTGTGAAGCCAATATTGTGCTCACATTAGAAGATGTGAATGATAATCCTCCTGAATTCTCTGCTGATCCTTACACCATTGCTGTGTTTGAAAACACAGAGCCTGGAACACCGCTCACAAGAGTGCAGGCCACAGATGCCGATGCAGGTAACCTCCAGAAGATGCTTTTGCCTTCAGACTGGTTCTCTAAGATTTTAAGAGCCTCTGTTGTAAAACACATCCCAAATTCAGCCTATTTAACTCACCTTACCTCATGCATGTTGAATAGCCCATTCTTGTCATAGAATGAAGTCTTTAGAAAAATTCTTTGTGGATGAATATGTAAAGTCCCAAAATCACACCCAGTGAACCTATTGTTGTATCTGTGGTGTCACTAAAATTCTGGTTAGTGACCATATTAACTGATCTTCCGATCCCATTGAAATTAATTAATGAAGTGATTACATCCAAAATGCTCCAACAGGCATTTCCTTTGAACATCATGTTGGCACATAGAAAGCTTTGGGTTTTGGAGCATTTCAGATTTTCAGATTTTCAAATTAGGGGTACTATAATACCTAATAATACCTATAATACCAAAGAATTAGAAGAATAGAAAAGTGTTACTTTTCAAATAATTGTCACCGAAGCTAAATAATAAATGTCATTTTAAAAGGCCTGCTGGGTACTGTAGCATAGGCTTTTATATAAAATAGTTTAGAAAGCCAGATACCTAGGAAATTAGATATATATTTGTTTTAACTCAGTAAGTTATTGATCCAAAAACTTTATACAGGGTGTCCATAAAATTTGTGTGTGCAAAATTGTGGATATCCTATATATCAAAGTCATAGTTGTAAGTTTTAAAGAATGTACATTAACATTCTTATATACATTATATATTTTTAAAAAGAATAAATGCAAATTTCCTGATATAAAGCCTTCTGACTTTCCTGATATAAAGCCTTCTGACTTGATTTCATGTCTCAATAGGATTAAATCGAAAGATTTCCTATTTACTGATGAACTCTGCTGATGGCCAGTTCTCCATAAATGAATTATCTGGTATTATTCAATTAGAAAAGCCTTTGGATAGAGAACTCCAGGCAGTATATACCCTTACTGTGAAAGCTGTAGATCAAGGCTTGCCAAGGAGATTGATGGCTACTAGCAGTGTTATTGTGTCCGTTTTGGATATAAATGACAACCCCCCGGTGTTTGAATACCGTGAATATGGTGCCACTGTGTCTGAGGACATTCTTATCGGAACAGAAGTTCTTCAAGTGTATGCAGCAAGTCGGGATATCGAAGCAAATGCAGAAATCACCTACTTGATAATAAGTGGAAATGAACATGGAAAATTCAGCATAGATTCTAAAACAGGTAAACTACCATATATGTGAGAAGAAGCCCTTCCACCACAAATTTTAGATGTGCTTGTCACTTTATCTTGTACTGACAAATTGTCAGTGTTCTAAAAAGATAAACCTTAAGTTTTCTTTTAGTAATCATTTAAATTGGGATTGAAGTGGCTTAGAAGATTTCAGACTATAGTTCTACATAATAAGATAAGGTACATTTCTGCCATACCTATTATAAATTAAAACCAAATTAACTTAAAAAAGAATCTCATTTTAATAATTTAGTTATGATGTCAGGTATACCAAGTTAGTAAAGATGAGAATGAATAACGGTAGAGGACCTTGTGTAATTACACCTTTTATTTCCTATATCAAACCTCATGGGAAGTAACTTCTTAAGTAAAACAGTAGTTTTAACCTCTTTGATCTTTGCTGCTTTAGTTGGCTTCTGTTAATCAATTAAATTTTCTTCTTTATCATGTTAGTTTTTTATAACAGTTGGAGTACTTTGAATCACACTTACAGAAAGGCTGCCAACAAGGTCAAAAGTCAGGAATGTTGATTCTCACTGTACATATACTTTTGTAGTCTTGCTAACCTGTGGTCTAAACTAGCTCTAAGTCTTAGAACACTGCAAAAATTGCTCCCTACAAACTGTATTTTATTGTATGTAGCTATTTTAGATAAAGAATAGGTATGTGATGATGCTATTTTAAACCATTTTTAATACATACCACAAAATTATTTTGGGGCTTTCTTATCCCATTTCCTTTTTAAATGGGATGGACCGTTAATGATGTAGAAAAAAAAGATGTTAAAGAAATTGTTAAATCAAAAGGAATTTGTTTTAATGCTAGGATGTAAATAGTTATTCTAGAAACTAAATAAAAGATATACATGTTATTTTTAAAAAGTATGGGAAGGAAAAGGAAACTAAAAGCATAGCACAATTTTTGTGTGTTTTTTTGTTTTGTTTATTAAGCTAACATGAAGTCTACAATGACCGGGGGTTTAGAAGAACTGAGACATAAAAATCATTTGTATATAGGTATGTAGGTGGTGTTGTCTCAGAAAACAATTAAATATCATGAAGAATATTAGGAAAATAGGGGAAAGGATCTGGGAATGGGTAGATTGCTAATTTTTAATTATTGAATTAGGAAATCAGAAAACATACATAAATAGTAAGTAAACTTTGGAAACGAAAGCTAAATATGAAAGTGTTATCTGCTTCAGTCACTAGTAGGAAAATGTGGTGGCATTATAAAGTACTGGAAGTAACTTTGATGTTCTGTACAGGGGCCATTTTTATCATTGAGAATCTGGATTACGAAAGCTCTCATGAATATTACTTAACTGTAGAAGCCACTGATGGGGGCACACCCTCATTAAGTGATGTCGCAACTGTGAACATCAACGTAACAGATATCAACGATAACACCCCAGTGTTCAGCCAGGACACCTACACGACAGTCATCAGTGAAGATGCTGTTCTTGAGCAATCTGTCATTACAGTGAGTATTTTTTCTCCTACATTTTTCTTCTTCCGGATTTTTGTTAAGAGTTTATCATAAAAATCAATTCCATTTTTGTAGTGGGTTTATTTGAAAATATTTTGGAGATTTTAAAATGTCTTTTAGGCCAGACAATTACTGACCTTATTATAAATGAGTGCATTAAAATAGCTATTAATATCAGAAAATCTATTAAATAAAGGTATCCCCCTTAATTAGCTACCTCTAAGCAGGAGCGGTATTTTCTAGGTTATGGCTGATGATGCTGACGGACCTTCAAACAGCCACATCCGCTATTCAATTATAGATGGCAATCAGGGAAGCCCATTTACAATTGACTCTGTCAAGGGAGAAGTGAAAGTGACCAGACGTCTAGATCGGGAAACAGTAAGTGGAAAATTTTGATTTTAAATTGTTTACCAAATCAATAAATAAAAGGGCTTCATGTTCATATTTTCTGGGCATGATGTGAAGTATCAAAAGGGCAGAACCGGCCTTCTTCTCAGTAACTGAAGCAAGATAGCAATACTCAAAAACAATTATAGTGTGAAAATTTCAAGAATATATGAGAAATACATCCCGTATTAAAATGAAGTTTGAATAATAAAACTTTATATTCGGGACGAAATTATTGTTGGCTCCAATATCCTGAGATACTTCATGAAGCTAAAAGCCAGGTTTTAAATGATAGCAAAGAGTTAGAAAGCTATAAGGTGGAGAGAAGGGAACCCCCTATGATGAACTGTGTGAACAAAGGCATGGAGACAGGAGCCAAAAAATATTTAGAGGACGTTACCCAGTTGTACTGAAAAGTAATCACACAAAGAATAGAGGGAGATGAAATCAGAAGATATTTTAGAAGCAAAGTGTGGGCCTCAGACAAAACCAGGATCAGAGATTCGGACTTGATGCTGCAGGCATTATGCTGTTACTGAATATTTGTGAACTTGGGAAGTCTAGTCAGCCCTGTGTATCCCCAAGAACCATATTCAATGAGCCATGGGTGGAAAACAGTTAAAAAAAAAATTACCAAAAAGGAAAAACAAAAAAAAATAATAATACAACAGTGAAGAATAATACGAGGGTTAAAAAATACAGTATAACAACCATTTACATAGCACTTACATTGTATTAACTATTAGAAGTTATCTAGAGATGATTTAACGTATATGAGAGGTTGTGTACCATTTTGTATGAGGGACTTGAGAGCCTGTGGATTTGGGGGTGCAGGAGTCCTAGAAACCAATCCGTAAGGATGCTGAGGGAAGACTGTCATGTTGGAGGGTTAGTACCACAGTAGGTCTGTGCTCTTCAGTGTGGACAGATCAGAGAGGTAGGACGCCAGTGTCAGGTGCTCAGCTGTGAAGCGGCAAGAGCGTGACTTCAGAGGGCAACAGTGAGAGTTGAGTGAAAAAAGAAATGGAGACATTTTACAAAGGAAAAACGTGATTCCAGAGGCTTAGATATGCCCCACATAGAAAGCAGTAGTGTCAGAGGTGACCTGATAGTCTTCCTTTGACTGGGTCGTCACATTAAAGAGAAGTCCCAGGTCCCTCGAGGTGTAAAACTAGTAGGGGATGGGGGTGTTAATGAACGTGTTTGGGGATGTGCTGGTTCTTTAAGGAAAAGAGTATTCAAGGAGAATTATTCAGCCAGGATTTGAAGATTTCAGTCAAATTTAGAGATTTGACAGCTAGAGGTATAGATATGGCAGATACTTCTGGAGATGATCATAATAATGATGTGAGGGATTAAGGTGACTGTGGCAAGCCAGGCTGAGCAAACATGCATCCATCCATCACCCACCCCATCTACCGGGCCAGCGATCCATTACCCATTCATCCCTCCATACAGCCATCCATTCAGGCTTACGGACTGCTGCAGGGAGATAGTAACGTAGAAAGGTGAAGGGAGCCTTCACCTTGGGAATTAGAAGGACATTGGTGCAATTCAGAATGCAATTTCAGAAGAATAATGGCTACATCTAAGATTAGAGGAATTTGCGGTAATAGCGATGATACCTCATCAATGTCCTAATTCTTCAGTTTTTATTTTGTTCTATTATATGGGGACATGTTCTTACATTGTTCTTCTGGGAAGAATCAAATTTAATATTTTTGACTTAAGAACCCAGATCCTTTACTATATCCAACCCCTTGTGAAGTTGCATAGGAGACAGCCTGTGGTGTTTCCCAAGCTAATCTGTCCTCAGAACTCTTTATTGGAGCGTCTCACAGGACTGATGTTCTACAGAACATTCTCAGGGATTTAGCCAGCTTTCTGACTTCTCCCACCACTCACTCTAGAAAGGAGAGCTTCATGGGGAATTGCCCTGAGAAAAACTGTCTTACTTAATTTCTTTTGTGGAAGGTCACAAAGAGATAATCTTGAGGGATTCAGACAGCTGAGTACAATCCAAGTGTGAAATTGGGGGGGAGGGTGATCTGGAATCCCTGAGGTGTTAGAAATTCTGAGTCAGCAAGCTGCAGTGGGGCAGACGCTAATGCCTGCACTTCTGGGTGAGAGTGAGGTTTGGCCCTAAGGAAGGCTGCCTGCCACATTACCAAAGCAACAGCTTTTGAAATACGCCACGTTCTTCCTTGTCAGTTGTATTACTTTTCTGTCTTAACTTCTAAATAAGAACTGCAAGTTTTAAAATATAAAACACTTCAACAAAATGAGACCATTTTGGAGAGACATCAGGGAATTTAATAATTATTGGTGACTTTACTATGGAAAAATACATGCTATTTGCAGTGCATCATTCATAGAGTATTATCCACAACGCATGACAGGTAATTGGGATCTGCCCTTCCAGATTGTCTGGAGGACACTTCTGATGGAGATCCTGTAGGTTGGCCTTGTGAAAATGAACATGTATTCTGTCTTCCCGCACACCCCCCCACCAAAAGATTTCAGGTTACACACTCACAGTTCAAGCTTCTGACAACGGGAGTCCACCCAGAGTCAACACGACAACCGTGAATATTGATGTTTCTGATGTGAATGACAATGCCCCAGCCTTCTCCCAGGGGAACTACAGCGTCATTGTCCAGGTAGGCCTCTAGGGCTGCCTGGGTTCTGTCGGGCTCATGAATCTGCTTCTTTAGACTCAGTTTCAAGTTCAAAATATCTTTCTTTTCCAAACATTTCGTTTTAGAAAATGGGAAAAGTAAAAGCAGAGGAGTCCCTATCAATATATTAGAACGTTTTCAAGATGCAACCAGGCTTTTATCTCTTTCTGACATAATCTTAGTTCTGGGATTAGCGGGAATTTGTTTCTTCGTCATTCTGCTGCTGCTGTTGCTTTTCCTGCTCACCGCCCCTCCTCACCTTCCTCTCCCCTCCTGCTCATCCTACACTCCGAGTCCTTCCCTACTTGCCTTCCCTTCCTCCATATCCTGTGCCTCCCTGTCCCACCATCCTCTACTCCTCTCTCCTCTCTTTCTTCCTTTCAGATAGAGAAAGGAACCAAAAAGGCTTTGTTTTCTGAATATTTTATATTATTGAAAACTCACATGTGTCTTACCCTATGGGTTTGTGTTCAGAGGTTTTTGTTCTGTTTTTAATTTTGTGCAGGAAAATAAGCCAGTAGGTTTCAGTGTGCTGCAGCTAATAGTGACAGACAAGGACTCTTCTCACAACGGCCCCCCCTTCTTCTTCAGTATTGTGAGTGGGAATGAGGATAAAGCATTTGAAGTTGACCAGCAGGGAGTCCTCTTGACTTCAGCTGCCATTAAGAGGAAAGTGAAAGATCATTACTTACTGCATGTTAAGGTATAAAGTCTTTCTTTATGATTTTATTGTGGATTCATAGAGAAGAGTTGGCTGATGTGGTTATCTCCTTATATTTGAACAGCTTATGTTTCATGAGAAAACACAAATTTACATAACTATAATCTTTGGTTTTTGCCACACCTCACATTCTTCTCCCACTGCACTTGGAAGGGGCTCATTTATTCATTTGTTTATTTAATCAAAGACTTGATGGAGCTGAATTTAAGTATGAATTAGTTTAAGGGCTGTAAAGTTATTTGTCCTTTTTTTGATGAGCTTCTTATGTTGAAAAACAGATATCTAACAGTTGGTGTTTCTTTTTTTTTTTAGAATTTGAATGATATAATTGTATTTTTATTAAGAAGTTGTAAACAGTGACATAGACAAAGTGATTTTTTTTTTCCTTTTCTTATAGGTGGCAGATAATGGAAAACCTCAGCTATCATCTTTGACATATATTGACATTAGGGTTATTGAGGAAAGCATCTATCCTCCTGCGATCTTGCCCCTGGAGATTTTCATTACTGCTTTTGGAGAGGAATACTCAGGTGGTGTCATTGGGAAGATACATGCAACTGATCAGGATGTGTATGATACTTTAACTTACAGTCTTGATCCCCAAATGGACAGCCTGTTCTCTGTTTCCAGCACAGGGGGTAAGCTCATAGCACATAAAAAGCTAGATATTGGGCAATACCTTCTCAATGTCACCGTAACAGATGGGAAATTCACAACAGTGGCTGACGTCACAGTGCATATCAGACAAATAACACAAGAGATGTTGAACCACACCATTGCCATCCGCTTTGCCAATCTCACTCCCGAAGAATTTGTTGGTGATTATTGGCGCAACTTCCAGCGAGCATTACGGAACATCTTGGGTGTGAGAAGAAACGACATACAGATTGTTAGTTTGCAGCCCTCTGAACATCATGCACATCTGGATGTCTTGCTATTTGTAGAGAAATCAGGTAGTGCCCAGTTTTCAACCAAACAGCTTCTGCACAAGATTAATTCTTCTGTGGCTGATATTGAGGAAATCATTGGTGTTAGGATATTAGATGTATTCCAGAAGCTTTGTGCAGGACTGGATTGCCCCTGGAACTTCTGTGAGGAAAAGGTGTCTGTAGATCAAAGTGTGATGTCAACACATAGCACAGCCAGACTGAGTTTTGTGACTCCCCGCCACCATAGAACAGCTGCGTGTCTCTGCAAAGGTAATGTGCGTGAGTAAATGGACATAGTTGTTAGAAATTATTTCATTATAACCTTTAACACATTAACTATCATTTTCTTGAAATTTCTATTGATTGTGTCTCCCTCCCTCTCCACTTTTTTTAAAGAGGGAAAATGCCCCACTCTTCACCTTGGATGTGAAGACAGTCCATGCCCTGAGGGATCTGAATGTATCATTGATCCCGGGGAGGAGAAGTACACCTGTGTCTGCCCAGGGGGCAAGTTTGGTCAGTGCACAGGTGAGAATTCAATGATTTTTTTTAAAAAAATTATTTTTAAAAATCACTTTCATTGTTTCTTACACTGTTCATCTTTATTAGAGTCAAAAATCCTACAAAGTATGTTTATTATAAGAAATGTTGATATGCATGAAGAATAATAATGCATGTAGTAACTTTTCTTTCCTCTTTCATAACAGTACAGTACACCCCTTAGTTCATAGTTGAGTGTTCCTCCTGTATCGTCAATGCTTGTATGAACCTATAGCTAAATAGATAGCCTTGTGTGTAGAGGTTTATTTTTCCTTGTTTTCTCTCATCTGCTTTCTTTTTATTATTATTATTATTATTATTAAATCATAACTGTATACTGCAGTTATGGGGTACAGTGTGCTGACTCTATATACAATCTAGAATGTTCACATCAAACTGGTTAACATATCATTCATCTCACTTATTCATTTGTTGTGTTTAGACATTTATACTTTACTTTCAATATATTTGACATGTATGCTTTCTTTTTTTTTTTTTTTTTTGCAGTTTTTGGCCGGGGCTGGGTTTGAACCTGCCACCTGTGGCATATGGGGCCGGTGCCCTACTCACTGAGCCACAGGCACTGCCCATGTACGCTTTCTTAAAACAAAACAAAAAAACCTCAAGACTATCATATTTCACATAGTTCTCTACCTCGCTTTTTTTTTTCCATTTAGCAGTATTTTAAGAACTTCCACGCCAGTATATGTAACTCTAATTCTTACTAACAGCTGGATGACAAGACAGTATTTTCTATCATGGCTGTACCATCATTTATTTAACGTTTTCCTTACATATAAAGATTCAAGTTCTTACGTTTCTGTTAAAAACATCTTCATGCATGTATCTTTACATATTGGTGCTTTCATTTCTATACAATAAATTCTTTCTAAAACTAGGATTTGCTATGTCAAAGATTAGCTACATTTTAAATTTTTAAAGATTTCATTATGTTAGTCTTGGTAAAAGTTGTACCAATTTCTGTTCTTTCCGATCATGTATAAAGGCCTTGTTTCCCCCATTCTCTTGCCAGTATTGAAGATATTCCACTGAAAAGTGAGTCCTTTTACCCATTTAAATAAATGGGCATAAAGTGATATTTAATTATTATTTTAATTTGCATTTCTCTGAATGCTTGTGAAGCAAGCCTTTTAATAATTTTATTGAATGTTTTTATTTTTAGATCCTCATTATTTTAGAGTTCATTTTCCTGTGACATAGTAGTCTAATTTTTTTCCAGATGGAAAGCCAGTTGCACTGTGGTCTTTATTAAGCAAAGTGACATTTTTCCTCGGAATTCAATTTTAGGATGTTTTGTCCTTAAATAGAAACTCAGATGAGTCTCTGGGCAAGGGAGATCGGGCTTTTAAGAATGCTTAAATTTGTTTCTGATTTGTTTTTCCTTGTTTGCGATTCACAGGGAGTTCATCTATAACATTTACAGGGAATAGCTTTGTAAAATACCGTCTAATGGAAAATGAAAACAAACTAGAGATGAAGTTGGCAATGAGGCTCAGAACCTATTCTACTCATGCTGTTGTAATGTATGCTCGAGGAACTGACTACAGTATCTTGGAAGTATGTGTTTACACAGTTTTGTACCTCAGCCTGTAGAAGAATTTAAAAATATATGTTCCAGTTTATGTTTAGATTGTCTATTAAAAAATAATGAAGTAAATGAAATGGTTTAATTCCATATTTCATTTCATTAATACCGATACAAGTTTTAGACTTTGTGGATGAAAGTTCTTTTGCTCTACAATAACAAAGAGATTTACTTTTGTTTTGTACAGACGTGTTTAGGTACACATGAGAGTTAACATTAAAACTCTAAGTGATACTACAACTTAATAATGTTACAGAAAATTCATAGAGACATCCTACATATGCTGCACCTGGTCATTATCTTACCTTTTTTTTTTTTTTTTTTTTTGTAAAGCATGATTCGCTTTTGCTTTTCGACATTATCTGATGCTTTGTGTGTGGGTTCAGTTGATCCTTCATTAGTCACTTCCATGATCCTTTACAGCTGTGCACTGGCACTTGAACTTGATGATCCTAAAGCTCTATTGTTTTACTTGTACAATGGACCAATGAGCTTGTGCTCTGTAGTACTGAAATGAAAGACCTCACTCTCTACTTTCATTCTCTAAACATACCTCTCCTGTAGATTTTTAATAATTGAAATTCTGTCAGAGTGAACAGTAATTGTTTTTATCATAGATTCATAATGGGCGGCTGCAGTACAAGTTTGACTGTGGAAGTGGCCCTGGAATTGTCTCTGTTCAAAGCATTCAAGTCAACGACGGGCAGTGGCACGCAGTGTCTCTTGAGGTGAATGGAAACTATGCGAGGTTAGTCTTAGACCAAGTTCACACTGCATCAGGCACGGCCCCAGGGACTCTGAAAACCCTGAACCTGGATAACCATGTGTTTTTTGGAGGCCACATTCGTCAGCAAGGAGCCCGGCATGGAAGAAGCCCCCAAATTGGTAATGGCTTTAGAGGTTGTATGGACTCCATTTATCTGAATGGGCAGGAGCTTCCTTTAAGTAGCAAACCAAGAAGCTATGCACACATCGATGAGTGGGTAGACGTGTCTCCTGGGTGCTTACTGACTGCTACAGAAGACTGCTCAAGTAACCCTTGCCAGAACGGGGGCGTTTGTACTCCATCACCTACTGGAGGTAGGCTTCATGATATTTAATCTTTTAAGATGTTACATGTGGGCTTGGCACCCGTAGCTCAGTGGTTAGGGCACCTCCCACATGCACCGGGGCTGGTGGGTTCGAACCTGGCCTGGGTCTGCTAAACAACAATGACAACAGCAACAAAAAAATAGCCAGGCGTTGTGGTGGGCACCTGTAGTCCCAGCTACTTGGGAGGCTGAGACAAGAGAATCGCTTAAGCCCAAGAGTTTGAGGTTGCTGTGAGCTGTGACATCACAGTAGTCTACTGAGGGCAACATAATGAGACTCTGTCTCAAAAAGAAAAAAGATGTTACAGGTGCATGCATTTAAGAGGAAGTTCCCCAAATATTTTTATTTTCTCTTTTTATTCAGCTAAGAGTGTCAGGTACTACAGTCAGTTTTGGAATCCACTAATATATTCTAAGAGATCAGGATTTAGGACTCTTCCCAGCAACCAGGCTGAAAGGACAGTTTCTCTGACTGCAGAGAGTCTGCAGTCACATTGCAGGTGGTTGAGCAGAATGTGTTCTTGTACACAGGAACTTCTCATTCCATACCAGTCACCACAGACAAACCTCAGCTAACTTTGAACTCTTCTTCCCACTCCTTAGGCATTGACCAGGGGAATTTAGAGTTAGCACCACTCAGCTCTTCCTGGTTCCTTGTACCACTCGTTGTCTAATACTCAATGTAGAGGGCTTGGTAGAGTCTTCCTGGGAATAACAGATGGTATGTGACTTTCCAGGAGTCCTTGAGCCCCTCCTGAAATGTTGACATATCTGTCTTAAAGCCCTGACATGGTGGGGTGCTCTGTGTATTCTGTATCCTAGAATCTTACCGCTTACCATTAATAGAATACAGTTAGGAAGATGGCAGTCACTGTGCCAAATAAAGCTTGCTATAATTAATAGCAAAAATTAAAATAATACTTGAAGTGGGACTTCAAAAGGCTTTCTTTTCTACTGTTTTCTTTGGAAAGTATATACATAGACTATGCACCTGAAGTAGGCCAGGTTATTCCCACAACACTGAAAATCTCAGTGGCATAGCACATTAAAAGCTTATACAGGGTGGCCACAAACTTTATGGCTACCCTGTATTAGTGCTTATGTTAGTTATATGTCCAAATTAGGTCAGCAAGGAGGCTGTCCTCATTGTGTCACTCAGGGATGAGACTCAGAGTGTGCTACCACGCAAAGTGCTTCCGGATCCCAAAAGCAGGAAGAAAGCAGTGTAGCAGCCGTGTGATGGCTCCTAAACCCCTATCCCAGAGTGCCACGTCTGTTTGACCAAAGAAGAACATAGAGCTGTGGCCAGCTTCAATGGGGGCCAGGAGGTACCATGCTGCTGCATTTCCCAGAGGCAGACAGATAGTTGGAAACAGTCTGCCATGTTCCCGTCAGAGGCTTCACGAGATAGTGTTCACATTCGGACAGATGTGATGACCCCTATCTTAAATGTATTAAATTGTCTCCTTTCTTAAATGAATGATAATTTATAGTCTTCAAAGTTCTTTCAACATTCATTATTATCTCATTTAATCATCCAGTGCCTGTGAGCTATAGGTAACTTGGGATGTAAGTACTGTGTTATCTCTGTGCTGGGTCCCTCCGACAGAGTTGTCTTTCCTGCCTCTGTGCTTGACCTGATGATCTTACACAGACTGTGATGAACTAAAGCTCAGTGAGTTCTCACCTCAATTCTCTGTGCTTTGTGTATACCAGCAGTGGAAGGCTTATTGATATAGACAGCTTCCTACCGTGTGAGAATGGGGATTTTACTGACTTCTACAGACCCTGGAGATTTAAATCTTCATTTAAACTTAAAGGTTAAAAACCTGTATAATATAACTTATTTTTGAGTTAATGAGTGATACAGCTTTTTAATTTCTTCTTGCCCATTTAGGTTATTACTGCAAATGCAGTGCCTTGTACATAGGGATGTACTGTGAGACGAGCGTCAACCCGTGTGCCTCCAACCCGTGCCTCTATGGTGGAACGTGCATTGTAGATAATGGAGACTTTGTCTGCCAATGTAGAGGGTTATATACTGGTCAGAGGTATGTGTATTTTGGTTAACTTTCACAAGTAATTATAGTATGGAATTATTTTAAACAGGGCATGTAAAAAGTCTACATTCTTTTGTTAATGGTTTTTGTTTTGCTATGTTGAATTGCAATAGAATCATGAGGTTTATGCTTATTTTTTCTTATTCTTCAGGTGCCAGCTTAGTCCATACTGCAAGGATGAACCCTGTAAAAATGGTGGAACATGTTTCGACAGTTTGGATGGTGCTGTTTGTCAGTGTGATTCAGGTTTTAGAGGAGAAAGGTAAATGGTTTCTTTCAAGATTTATATTTATACCTTTCTGTGGTGTCATATTGATTAGCAGATGCAAGAGTATTTCTTTATTTTGGACAACATTACTTTAAAATTTAATAATCCTCATTGCCTTTTTATATAATTTATCTCTTTAAAATAAAAGAAAATATCAAGCAGATAAGTATAATGTATAGTACTTGAAATATCTTCTATACTTTAGAAATATTCATAATCAGGGGATGTATGAGTTCTTGCATACAGCAAATGCTTGTGGAATAAGTGGGATAAAGATGTGTTTAAAAGCAGACACCCATGTGGCTACACTCACTTGCCTTGGAGAGTGATGATAATGACTTTTCATAATATGTTATAACCAAGGTTTATATAGCATCTAAAAATCTTTCTGAATTCTCTCATTATCTTTGGTAGTTCTTACCATGATCTTAAGAAGTGGTTATTATTTTCCAGGTAAAGAAAATAAAGAGTAGAGGTGCCTATTTTATACCTTGAAATGGCAGGATGAGACATTTTAGTTCCAGATGCCATTTTACTTTAGACTCTCACCAGTTAAAAACATCCTCAGCACATGGTATGTGGGCCTAGTGCAGCACTGTGACAGAGACCTTCACGGTCAGTCTCCCTGGAAGGCCTGTGGTGACCAGATACTCCCGGTAGCTTCACTCTGGTAGTGGTGTAACTCAGAATTTTGCCATCAGTCATACCACCTTAGTTCATAAGTTGACTTTTCTAATCCTAATCAGTTGGTATTCTCAGTATATTTGACAAAAATGTATTGGTAACCAGAATTTTCATACCAGATGAGTATGAGAGATGGCAAACAGGTAAATTTTAAATTTTATTAAGGAAAAGAAAGAAGGATTTAAGAAGTAGCATGTAGATCTACCCAGGTAGAAAATAAGACCCTGCTTGGAACAGTGGAAGGGCTGAAACCTTTGGAGACAAACGTATCAAGCCAATACATAATTGCCATTTTTCTGGCAAGGTGAGGAGCTTAGGAAGGTTTTCAACAGAGAATGATGTTTTAAAATGGAAAATAGAGTTTTCTGTCCTTTTATACGTGTATTATGGAACTGTCATGTTCCAAACAGGAACATTTTCTTAGAAATTTCATCCAGCCTGTTGGAAGAATCTGCAGTTAACTCTTTTAGAAACAAACCGATGTTTAATGGTGTGTTCAATTCTAGAAAAATGGCAATTATGGGCGGCGCCTGTGGCTCAGCGAGTAGGGCGCTGGCCCCATATACCGAGGGTGGCCGGTTCAAACCCGGCCCCGGCCGAATTGCATCAAAAATCAGCTGGGCGCTGTGGCGGGCGCCTGTAATCCCAGCTACCTGGGAGGCTGAGGCAAGAGAATCACTGAAGCCTAAGAGATGGAGGTTGCTGTGAGCTGTGACTCCACAGCACTCTACGGAGGGCGAGAGAGTGAGACTCTGTCTCTACAAAAAAAAAAAAAAAAGAAAAAGAAAGAAAGAAAAATGGCAATTATGTATTGGCTTGATATGTTTGTCTCCCAAATATACATTGAAAGTACACAATCAAATGATTAATTACTCCACAAAAGATTTTCTATTGTTTTCTTACTGTTGATATTACAGTGTTTATTCCTTTTGTATGGTTTTGTTTTTGGCATAGCTTGTCATGGAGGGATTAGTCTCTAGTCTCTATGGATTATAGCCTCGGCACATTCCGATGACCATGGCAAAGGTCTCTCCTCACTCTTGGCTTTCTTGGCAGGTGTCAGAGTGACATTGACGAGTGTGCTGGAAACCCCTGCCGTAATGGGGCCCCCTGTGAGAATACACATGGTTCCTATCACTGCAACTGCAGCCATGAGTACAGAGGGAGACACTGTGAGGACGCTGCACCCAACCAATACGTGTCCACCCCATGGAACATTGGATTGGCAGAAGGAATAGGAATTATCATTTTTATAACAGGGATATTTATACTGGTGGTAGTGTTTGTCCTCTGCCGCAAGATGATTAGTCAAAAGAAGAAACACCAGGCTGAACCTGAAGATAAACACTTGGGACCAACCACAGCTTTCTTGCAAAGACCGTATTTTGATTCAAAGTTAAATAAGAACATTTACTCTGACATACCACCCCAGGTGCCTGTCCGTCCTATTTCCTATACTCCAAGCATCCCAAGTGACTCTAGAAACAATCTTGACCGAAATTCTTTTGAAGGATCTGCTATTCCAGAGCATCCCGAATTCAGCACCTTTAACCCTGAGTCTGTGCATGGACACCGAAAAGCAGTGGCTGTCTGCAGCGTGGCCCCAAACCTGCCTCCCCCACCTCCTTCAAACTCCCCTTCTGACTCTGACTCCATACAGAAGCCTAACTGGGATTTTGACTATGATAGTAAGAGCAACATTCTGATCTCACTGAACTGCCACTGAGCTAACCCTGAAGTGTGCCACGTTCTGCCAAAGTTCCTGGGGGTTCAAGTCCAAATATGAAGTCTTGGTTAGAGATAAACAGGGTTGATATATGAAATCCCTATTGTGATTTGCAACTTTTTTGCATGGCTATGATGTTATTTTAATTAAAGAATCAAATCTAGTCATGTTTCAGTTAATATTCTGGAGAGACCATTTCATTTCATAATTGATACAGCCTCGACTATAATTTTTGGGACTTATAATAATAATTGGCAAGGTGATGTTTTCATGCTAGGATTTTTTTTTTAATATGCTCAGAGGAAATGAAGATGTTTCTGTCAGTGGCCTAACCTATACGGGGTGGACATAAAGTTTGTGTGCAATTTAAAGTAGTTTAACATAGTAAATTGCGCATGAACTTTATATGGATTTGATGCTTTTCAGAAAAAACTATGTGCCAGTTTAAAACAAAACTTTGATGCCCTTTATTATCTAAAGATATCTATAGGCATGTTTATGGGGAACTTCTGTGACTTTCCAAGAATTTACTTAGGGAGATTTTTTTGGTGTGGGGTATTGGTTTTTTTGTTTTTAAGGTGTTTCTCTTTTTCTGTCTTTATTAAAATCTCAGAACATAGCAGTAAATGGAACAATCTTGGCCCTCACAGAACTTACTCTTCGCCTATCACCTTTTCCTTTCAGCTAAAGTGGTGGATCTTGATCCCTGTCTTTCCAAGAAGCCTCTAGAGGAAAAGCCTTCTCAGCCATACAGTGCCCGGGAAAGCCTGTCTGAAGTGCAGTCCCTCAGCTCCTTCCAGTCTGAATCATGTGATGACAATGGTGAGTCACTCGGAACTGAAATATGGTGGTGCACAGAGCCGCTCACAGGGTTATACTGTAGGTGCTCTATGTCAGTGCACTTACTAAGTCCCCACTTATTTTCACGTTTCACCGAGACCACTTTTAAATAGTACCTTCTACTTACTTGCATGAACATCTGCTGGGAAAAATATCTTAATAGGTGTTTTGAATTGTAGCAATTGTCAGTACTAGGGAAGAACATATAGTTGATTGACAGGTAATTTCCATCTGATTGACTGGTCTTGTATTGACTTCTTTTTAGCACAATAGTAAATGTAGAAGTTTTGTGGAATTTTCAAAAATCCTTATAACAACTTTCTTAACCACACAATACACATACTCCAGGTTATGTCTCCGGCAAAGGTTTAATATCCAGAATACACAGAGAACGAAACGTATTAGCAAGAAAAGAACAAGTGATCCCATCTCAGGGTGGGCAAGGGACCTAAAGAGAAACTTCTCTGAAGAAGACAGGCGCACGGCCTACAGACACATGAAAAAATGCTCATCATCCTTAATGATCAGAGAAATGCAAATCAGAACTTCTTTGAGATATCACCTAACTCCAGTAAGATTAGCCCACATCACAAAATCCCAAAACCAGAGATGCTGGCGTGAATGTGGAGAAAAGGGAACACTTCTACACTGCTGGTGGGAATGCAAACTAATACGTTCCTTTTAGAAAGATGTTTGGAGAATACTTAGAAATCTAAAAAATAGACCTGCCATTCAATCCTATAATTCCTCTACTAGGTATATACCCAGAAGATCAAAAATCACATTATAACAAAGATATTTGTACCAGAATGTTTATTGCAGCCCAATTCATAATTGCTAAGACATAGAAAAAGCCCAAATACCCATCAGCCCATGAATGGATTAATAAATTGTGGTATATGTACACAATTATGTGGAATATTATGCAGCCTTAAAGAAAGATAGACACTTTACCTCTTTCATGTTTACATGGATGGAGCTGAAAAGTATCCTTCTTAGCAAAGTATCCCAATGGAAGAAAAAGTATCCAATGTACTCAGCCCTACTATGAAAGTAATTTATAGCTTTCATATGAAAGCTATAACCCAATTACAGCACAAGAATATGGGGAAAGGGTCAAGGGAGGGGAGGGGAGAGGATGGGCGGAGGCAGAGTAATTGGTGGGTCCACACTTACGGTGGGTGCATCTTAGACGGGTACAGGTGAAACTAAATATAGAATATAAGTGTCTATACACAATAACTAAGAAAATGCCATGAAAACTATGTCAGCCAGTTCAATGAAAATATTTCAAATCGTATATAAAACCAGCACATTGTACCCCCAATTGCATTTATGTACACAACCATGATTTAATTAAAAAAAAATACACACACACAACGCTCTAAAGAGAGATGTGATAGTCTGAAATGTTCAATCTCAGTAGCACCTCTGGTATTACAAGGTGTTATTTGTCTCTTCCCCCAACCCCACGCGGCCCCAGCTCCCATTTGGATCAGAGCGTACTGACCGAGAGAACACAGTGTAAGAGATTGCTAGTAAGTTGGATTATATTTCTAATGAAGAAGGTTTCACAGTGGGATCTTTGACTCCAGTTACGTTTATCTGATGATATATAGGGTAAATTGCATTGATAACTAGCTTCACCTTATTAACACATACCAATAGGGAAAATTGTCAATCTTTAGTAACACAATAAAGTGAATTTCTAGCAGAAATTTTTGAATCTCACTACTAGTAAGTTTTAATGGTAATTTTTTTCTTGCGTAAAAAATGTAATGGGGCTCCACATTTTGAATATTTTACTGATAGACAGAAATAACCCTCTAATAATTATTTGGTCCAGAGTAATACAGCCCATAATACATTGCACGTATCTAGTTCGTGAGTCCATAATACTTCTACATGGCACAGTTCTTTGCCAAACTGAAGGTGTTACAAGTGCATTTCATTCCTTTCTGATTTAAACCATGTTATACATGGTATCAAAGTTAACTGGGGTTTGTTAGTAATGGAGTTGAAGGAGGTAGCTTTACTTGTTAAACCAACAAGACAATTATTTCTTTTATTAGTTTTAATTCTAAGAAGTTCCTGTTGCCAGTTTATGTGATAATTTATGCTTTGTCCCCTAAGTGCTCTTCATAAACATATTTCAGAAGTTTGTCAGTATTTTTTTTCTTTTCAAGTTCTTTTTAAGTATCATTCTTTTAAATAGTACTTCTTAGTGCTTGTACAATAAGTTATAGTCAAATTAGTTACAAAAATGAGTTGCTAGATAATACAGTGTGAGGAAAAAACCCTATTACAGGGTTTTTATTGTATTCATTATAATTACTGTCAGTCTTAAAATTAAAATCTGTTGGGAGTTTATACTTGAATTGTATTACTAGTTTGCTAAGGCTGTTGTAACATTACCACAAACTTTGTAGTATAAAACAACACAGATTTATCTTTTGAATAAGTGTGTTTCTCTGGGTTAAAATCAAAACTGTGGTCAGTAGGGCTGCACTCTTTTTGATGCTCTAGAGCAGCAGTTCTCAACCTGTGGGTCGCGACCCACAGGAACTGTATTAAAGGGTTGGGGCATTAGGAACATCGAGAACCACTGCTCTAGAGAAACATCTGTCCCCTTCCCTTACTTTCCCAGTCTCTAGAGAAACCCATATTCTTTGGCTCATGGCTGCTTCTACCTTCTGAGACAGCAATGTTGCATTTCACCGACCATTCTTGTGTCATGTTAGTGCCCTGCAGTCATAGCTGGAACAGAGTCGCCCCTTTGAATTCAGCCTGATAATTTGGGAAAGTCCCTATTCAAGGTCCTTAACTTAATCACACCAGCAAACTCCCTTTTGCTGTGTAGGTTGACATAGTCACCAGGATCAGGACGTGCGTATCTGTGAGGGCCATCCTTCTGCCCAGTCCACCCCACATGCATACATAAGAGTTTAAAACCGTCTGATACCTAAATGACAAATTTACACAGGAAACAGCCAGACGTTTTGTACTTCTCTGCTTACCAGCTATTAGTCCATTTGCAAAAAGACATGAAATCTGAGTAAATACATATGCAGTACAAATACAGAAATGTTTTTTTCCCTATCCTATTGGCTCCTATTACAAATTTCTTTTTTCTGGGGTCAGTGTATGAGTCCATTAGATGGAGCAGGAAGAGAGGCTTGCCAAGGATTTTACTTTTTGCCCATGAGATTTTATAAAATAAGAATTGTTTTTCTTGTACTCTCAATAAATCCCCAACAATAAAAAAAAGAAAAAGTAAAGAATTGTTTTAACCTGACCAAATCTACAATTGTAATTGTGAAAAAATTCATAGCTATATTTTTTCCCTTATTTCCAATAAAATATGTTTACTTTATTCCTTTGATTAATAATAATAGATATATAGCTAGATTAGAAAAGTCTCTGAGACAGGTAACTCTCAGAGTGCGGGGGTCATCCATAATGTATGAAAGCCCTCACTTCACATTTTCAAGTTATGAGGTAGAAATTATGTAATACAAAGAAATTCTGTTTCGTGCACTGTTTTCTCACTGAAGATTTTCCTAATTGAAATCATTTTTACCTTTTTACAAGCTTCCATAGTGACTATCATACACCTTGTCAATGCTGCAGTTGACATGGTGAATAAAGAAGGTACAGTCCTCCATGGTGTGCTGTGTGCCTGTGCTTCACAGTGACTGTGTCACTGGGGTCCTGTGCTTACGCCTGTTGTGCTGTCATAAAAGTAATTTGTGGTTTTGAGGGGATTGAGTGCTGTCATTTTGTGCAGGTGTATATATTCACAACACCAGAACATTGCAAAAATATTTCTTTATATGTGTGTCTTTTTGTTACTTTTTTCCATTCCTAGTGATTTACACAGACATCAGAAGTAATCTCTACAATCTTGAGAATTTATCTTTATGTGGTATAATTAAAGAAGTTAATTGTAACTACTTAAAAGTTTTATTAATACAAGAAATGCTATTCATATGAACAGGAGTAAGACTGAATACCATAAAGCTTTTATGATTACCTATAATGGACCCATCACTTTGTTTTTCCCTGAGTATGGTCAGAAAAAAAAAATAGGGGAACATGGTAAGAATGTATTTTTCACTTTAGGTTTAATGAAAATCATTTTCATAATATGCACCTTTATCTGTTCAAAATTTTAAGAAAAAGCATCGACTACCTCCCTCAAATTATTTTAAGTTCAATTAGCCCTTTGTTAATGCACTGAAATTAGAATAATTGCACATGAAAATCATAGGCTAGTAGTTTTCAAACCATAATGTAAATCATATCACCTAGAGCCCTTGTTAAAAGTAGGTGGGGTTTGGGCCTTGAGAATTTCATCGTTAACAAGTTCCCAGTTCTGAGGTTCTTGGTCTAGGGAATCACATTTCAAGAGCTACTTACCTAGACCATAATGAATAGAGATGTTACCACCACAAAGGTGTGGGCATCCTTTTTGCTGGGACATACATACCAAAAAGATTTAGATGGAAAAAGGAAAGTTTTCATACAGAGATGATGGACCAGGGTTGGTGCTGGTGCTAATGGTTACAGTTATCATTGAGGCTTACATTTATTTTCTTTAAAAGTACCATGTTTTTACTTGGTGAATTAGAAAGTAATCTGTTTTGTCTAGTGAATTTTAGTTTTAACATCATGACCTTCCAACATTTTAAATATTGTTGGAGTTTAAAGAAGCCGAATTTAAATAGTTTCTCATTGCAGTCTCCTTTATTGAAAAATATTACTTGGCATATCCAAAAAGTATAAATTCAATTGAAAGTGTTAAGAATTGTCAAGTGCCTATTTAATAACAGAAGTTCTTGATTCTCTTTCTTTAAAGGAATTACTACCTTTCTGGTAGCCTTTTTAAAAGTTCTACAGATATGTTACCTGAATGCTGGTTTGTTTGTTTGTTTAGAGACAGTATCTCACTTAGTCACTCTGGGGTTGAGTGCTGTGGCATCATAGCTCACAGCTCAAATTCTTGGGCTCAAGTGATCCTGCCTCAGTCTCCGAAGTAGCTGGGACTACAGGCATCTGCCACAGTGTCCGGCTAGTTTTAGAGAGGGGGTCTTGCTCTTGCTCAGGCTGACCTCCAACTCCTGAGCTCAGGCAGTCCACCCACCTCAGCATTCCAGAGTGCGTGGATTACAGGCGTGAGCCACTGCACTTGGCCTATTTATTTTGTAGAACAACCATAATCTCTTCAGTTTTTCATTTAAATTTCTGGAAGAGAACTATCAATTAAATATTATTGGGTCAAAACTGATTTATTACATGCATCTTCAAGAACATTATGGAATGCATAAAAACTTTAGCCTTGTTCAGTCACTGAAGTGACTTTCTACCATGATTTCTACTTTCACAAGTATTAATGGTACCTTATAGTCAGTTTAATCCTCATAACAACTCTAAGGGATTTTCTCAGCCATTTCAAAAAGAAAACCTGAAGCTCACCCAGGACCCGGATTTGTCTGCCTTTGCCAGAGCTTTGTGTAGACAGGAGGTTAAGGCCGTGAAGAGCGAGTGTAAAGATTGAGAAGGAGTGAATGTGGCCAGGGTTCTCTTTAGGGAAAGACTAACAGTGTAAATATAAAATCATAGTCAAAATGGGTAAGGTTTGGAGAGATTTTTAACTTTCAGTCTATCTTTAAGTATCTTAAGTTCATTCTTGAATTTCTCTGAATTTAATTACTTTTGAAGGTTGTAATGTGTAAAGTATATATACATTGTACAGCTTTACAATAACCTGATAATTTACATTTTATTTGAGCCTGTAGGTTTTATTTTAATTATTCCTAAGAAAATTCTGTTTTCACCTTTAGATTGTCAGAAACAAAGAAAAGAAAGTAAAATAATATTTTTATTTTTCTGATGGAGTGTATAGTTCATCATTACTCATCTTTTTCTTCCACTTCCATATCTCATTTTATTTGTGCTACATAAATTTCTCATCCATTTGGAATTTTCATAGATAATGGCTTAAAGCCACGGTATATATATGACTGGGCCTTTATGAAAAACAGTTTACATTGTACTGTGTACTTACCTTTTTTGCCTTTCAGCCATCTGTTTTAATTATAAATGTTTTCTTTTCTCTCTACTCTGCCACCGAAAGAATCTGTGGCCGCTCCTGACCTCAGCAAACAAAGAGGTGACTTACGCATGCCGGTTATTCATTGATACTCACTAAAAACCATTGGTGAAGATGTGGCCCCAGTGCTGACTGACTTGACTTGTTTGCAGCAGTAACTAAGTACACAGTTATGTTTGTGCACCGCATTCTAAACACACACTGGCTAACCTTTTCCTATCTGTCAGAGGATTTAAAAAATCCTAAAGAGGAAAAAAACTCTTCCTAAATTGTAAGGGTTTTTTTTTAAATAATGATGCTTTTAAAATGATCCCTAGTATTTCTGAAAGTAACAAAAATTGTGTTATGTCTTACAGTGCTGTTTTTTGCTTGATTGAGAGGCATGCTTTGATAATGTACCCATATTATGTGTATTAAGGTAATCTGTTGTTTTACTTAGGGCTAAGGGAAATAGTATTTTAACCATGTTACATTGTTACATAAAGGAGGTTTATTAATCTAAGTTTTAGCATGTTAAAGGTTACATTCATTAATTTTATTTTTAAAAGTTGTATTAATTATTATTTTTTTTCAAGACAAGTAGTGCAGACCAAGTAATGTTTGATATTTTACTTGGCAGAATGCCTCCTTTGTGAAAAGACAAAACTTTTACTAATGTCCTAAGACTGAAGTAATGTTTTTCCTTATACAGAACAGTGGGTTCTAAATGACAGAAGAAAAGTTGAAAGGATGGTTGGAATCACTGTAGAAAGATGCATATAATATAGATGCCAGCATCCTGCTGCTGCTAGAACTGTTTCCTTGAACGTTAGGTGTGTACGGGAAACCCTAAGTCCACATTTAGGAAACCCTAAGTGATTGACTTTGAATAAAGGCAGAAACGGATTTGCATCTATGTATTTTTGATACACTTAACTCTTTTTCCATAGCACAAAAGGAAACATACTGAAATCTCTTATTTTCTTTTCCACCAAGCATATCACTGGGATACGTCAGATTGGATGCCAAGTGTTCCTCTGCCAGATATACAAGAGTTCCCCACTTACGAGGTTATTGATGAGCAGACACCCCTGTACTCAGCAGATCCAAATGCCATCGATACTGACTATTATCCTGGAGGTTATGACATTGAAAGTGACTTCCCACCACCACCAGAGGACTTCCCTGTGCCTGAAGAGCTGCCACCATTACCTCCAGAATTCAGTGATCAGTTCGAATCCATACACCCCCCGAGAGACATGCCTGCCACAAGCAGTTTGGATTCTTCAACGAGAAACCGTCAGAGGTTCCACTTGAATCAGTATTTGCCCAATTTCTACCCCATGGATATGTCTGAACTCCCCCAAAAAGGCACTGGTGAGAACAGTACTTGTAGAGAACCCTATGCCCCTTACCCTACAGGGTACCAGAGAAACTTCGAGGCCCCCACTGTAGAAAACATGCCCATGTCTGTGTACACTTGCACAGCTTCCTGCTCTGATGTGTCAGCGTGCTGTGAAGTGGAGTCGGAGGTCATGATGAGTGACTATGAGAGTGGAGATGATGGCCACTTTGAAGAGGTGACGGTCCCTCCGCTGGACTCCCAGCAGCACACGGAAGTCTGATGCTCAGTTCCCTCCCCCCAAGTGCCTGGACTTTAAGAAACCTGGAGATTAGATGAATAATCTTCTGCATTGTTCTATGTAGCAGTGCTTAAGCGCTTTTTTGTGGTGAGCTAAAACAGGCATGGCTGCAGTGGCTCCCACGCCTCTTGACACGTTAGCCATTTGCAGTGTCCTAACCTCCTATAACCGAGTGAGGTTTCTGTCGGCTGTGCCATTTCTGAACATCTTTTGGTGTTTCCATTTGTCTGTGTTAAAATAATGAGACGAAAATCAATCTTACCATCATGTTAGCATGATTCATGTATTTATATAGATTTGATTATTTTAATTTTCCTGTCTCTTTCTTTGTAAATTTATGTACAGATTTGATTTTACATTGTTTTAGCTACATTTTCAAGATATTTCGTGCATTTGTTCTCAATGGAATTTTGGTTTGGTGGTGTTAGTGCCATTACCTAGCACCCTGATTTTTTAATATAACTAGGGTTTCACTGTATGTCTTTTCCCACAAAGTATGACTTTTCATGAATACATTTCAATATTGTCATTCATTTCTAACTGTACATAGGATGAGGAAAGATCTTACACTTGGTCGTGTCTTAAATGGATTGCTGTATTTTAGAATTGTAAACATTTTTCATTATTGGAAAGCATAATGGGGACCTTCTGCATTCCTGTTTAGTACCAAAACCACCATGACACAGTTTTTATAGTGTCTGTATATTTGTGATGCAATGGTCTTGTAAAGGTTTTTACTGCAAACTACCATTAGCTTGTCTTTCTTACAATAAATTATTAATAAAATAATTACTGCTTATTTTTCCTCTGTATCGATACTCCTGTTGCTGAATTGAGATGATGGAAGTATGGGTACAGTTGTATTCCCTTTTAGTGGACAGTGGCTTAAATGTGAAAATCCTCTTCCAAGTGCCAGTCAGGCTGTACATGCAGGTATAGCCACCAGGTGGCAGTCTATGGGTACTTGATACTGCTCAAAACCACAGGTGCCAAGGTAAACACTGTAACTTGTTTAAAACAAATATTTTCTAACTAAAACTTCAAGAAAATTTTCCTGTGTACATTTTTTAACTTACCGCACATATTTATTGGCTGTAATTCAAATGTTTTGTCTTTCACCTTTATCAATGATTTATGTCAAAAACAAAGTCTTAGGAAGCATTTTATTTCAAGAAAACGTACTATATGATTCAACCTGAAATCCAGAAGCTATTTTTCATGTTTTTATGCAAAATCCATCCATATGTCCAGTTTATTTATTGAGTACTTACTGCACACTGTGATATAAGTTATAATGAAGCAAGCTTTTTGGAACTTTGGAAAGACACTTTTTCCCTTTGAGTAATGCTTAATCAAATAATCTATACACATGATTTCATACATATAGAAAAACACTGCAGTCCCATGCACTCTGCTATACCCACTTAACTCTAAGTTATTTTGCTCATTCTTTAATATTTTCAAATATTATGAAAATTAATATTTTTCCTTAGTCACTAAATTTAGATATTGCCTGTTAACTCCATATAATGTTGGAGGAAGACCACACAACCTAACAAACCTTTATCAATCAACCTTGTTATCCTACCATGAGTTACAGCATAATTTTGAGATTAGTCCATGTATGTTTCCAGTATTTTCATTATGTAAGTATTCACTGCTGAGCTAAGTAGTGTATGACACTGATTTCTGTTTACTTTGCAACTTTCTCTTTTTCTTAAACAATTGCCTTGATTTCTATTTTATTTATTTTTTTAAAGCTTATGACTCTCATCCATTTATTAAATATTTAAATATTTTCTGTCACCTGCTATGTGTTATTTTACACTCACAAACATAAAAATTCACTGCCTTCTTGGAGCTTACATTTGATGGGTACAGGTGGCAGAGGAAATCATCAGTGAATAAGATAGCGGTACTGTGTAGAGTACTAAGACAGACGTGATCTGGGGAGGAATGAGTGTGATGGCCAGGAGGCCTCTGTGAAAAGTGACACTGAGTCAAATCCTCAAGTAGAGGAGGGAGAGCACCATGGGGTTTCAGGCTGAGTGACTGGCTAACGTAAGGGCCCAGAAGGAGTGTGACTGGGGAGTCAAAAAGAAGACGAGTGTGGCCTCTCATGTCAAATGCCTATTAGGACATGTTCACAACTACTGGAAAATGTGTTGGTTCCTTTTCTTCCCCTTGGCCATTCCCCTCGGGGAGCTGTTGGCTCTAGTGGCCCAGCCTGTTGTACTGGTCCCCTTAACGTCTGCACAGTGGTGTCCTGGGACTCCTACCTGTTGTCATCCTGAACATGGATTTCCCTTCTCTGGGCTTGACTTGTTTCCGTAGATCCCGTCTTCCCATTCTCTGAGAAAGAATGCACAGGAAGTAAGTTTTGTGACTTTGGGTTCCTGAAAATGTCTTTATTTTACTCACACTTGGTTTAGAGGTAAATTTCATGATTTTGAAGTCATTGAACCACTCACTGTTTTAGCTTCCAATATTGCCTTTGGAAAGTCCGATGTCATTGATGTTCCCTGGTTATTATTTGTGACCTAATATCACTCTCAAAAATCTGTAAATTTTCTTTTGGGGACATTCCTTTCCTCCAACACTGTGAGATTCCTTGGCGATGAATGTTGATGTGGATTTTTCCCATTGTATTGCTACTTAGCTTTCACTATGGAAACCCACATTTGGAGGAATGTTCTTAGGTTACTTTGATCATTTCTTCACCTCTGATTTCTCATTTCTCCCTGAGAGTCATAACTGTGGGCTATTTTGTCTTGCTAACTTGATCCTCTCATTTTTTGATAGAACTCCTATTGTCCATCTTTGCTTTTTTGTCCACTTCTTAGGATTCATTCTGCTTGTTATCTTTCATTCCTTCTGCTAAAACTTTTGTTTCTGCTATCAATTTTGATTTTTAAGTGTTTGGTCTTGTTCTGACTGTTGTTCCTTTTATGTAATAGGTAGTCATTTGCTCCTGTTACTAGGGTCCCTAGTATCTTCTTTTTTTCTAAGGGTAGTTTGTTTTTAAAAAACAAAACAAAAAACAAAAAAAACAGTCTTTCCATTTTGCCTAGTTTTCCTCTTGAGTTTCCTTACCCCTCCCCCACCCAATATTGCTTCCTGTAAGGCCTCTGTCTGACTTTGAAAGCTTTCCTCTTGCTTGACCTCATGCCTAATGAGGAGCTATATCTCATTGGAAGCTGTGAGTGGTACTTGTAAACTGCTGGACTTCCTGTGACCTGGTGTGACAGTCAACTTGCTTTATTGATTTTGGTAGGTCTTTTCTTTGAAGAGTCTCTAGTTTCAGCCTGAGAAATATTAAAACTGGTGCTCTGATTTTAAAACTGGCCAATTAAGGGGACCGGAGTGTTGCTATATATCGTATAGTCTTCTAGGTCTGGGTTAGGAAACATTCCTGCTGCTTTCTCTTTACCTATTGTTGAGTGTGGGGTCTGACAGCATGAATACAAAATTCATGTTTTTGTTTTGTTTTTTAATTTTATTACTGATTAATTTTCAAGAGATGAGGGAGTTAGGCATGGTGGCTCATGCCTATATTCCCAGCACCCCGGAGGCTGAGGCAAGAGGATCTCTTGAGCTCAGGAGTTTGAAACCAGCCTGGACAAGAGCCAATCGCCACTAAAAATAGAAGAACTAGCCAGACATGGTGGCACCTGTAATGCTAGCTACTCGGGAGGATAAAGCAGGAAGATCGCTGGAGCCCAGGAGTTTGAAGTTGCTGTGAGCTATGACACCAGGACACTCTACCCAGTGCAACAGAGTGAAACTCTTAAAACTCTTGTCTCAAAAAAAAAAAGTATTTTGCAATGTTTTATATAATTTAATTTGTTTAAAGGACATCCATACTATGTTCTCAAACATGTAATTTACAAGCATATGAGGTAGAAACCTAATGTTCACACCCCTTTTCTTAAGGTTTCTGGAGTACAATCAGTACACCACTTAAAAACTGGAGAACTAGAGACAGCTTCTTTGCAGCCATGCATGGTGAGAATGGGGAGAAAAGACTCCAAGCCTCTAGCTTGTAGGCTTTGCCCCAAAACTTCCCTTTAGGGGCACAGGGAGGCAGCAGGAAACTTCAAGACTCCAGGAGGAGAATGGAAGCAGTGGACAACTGGACGAGGGCAAGTACTTGCATGCCTGGCAGAGGCTGGCCAATGTGGTGGCAGTGACAGTTTACAGACAGAGAAGGCCTGCTCTGTGGGGGGTTTTTTGGACCTGGGCACTTGGTTGAGTTACCTTGGGAGAGCTTGGGCCAGCAAGTAGTAATTTATTTTGAACAGCACCCAGGGGCCAGGACTGAGCCACTGAGGGAGCAGAGGTCTCATTGTTCAGCTGCAGGCCAGGCACAGCCAATGTGGGAAGGCTGCTTTGCAGGCTCAGGCCTCAGGATCCTAGAGCAAAGCCAATTCTGGCGTGCCTGATAAACAGGGCAGCTACTCCTGGGGAGATTTGAGTGACACATGCTTTCCTAGGAAAGCCACTGTATAGCCAAGGGACATGATTTGGAAAGGTTGAGATGTGTCTATTAAGCAGTCTGAGGAGAGTTTCAGGCTCCCAACCCTGTGGGATTTGAGGGAGAGAAGAGGACAGTACCACATCTCAGCAAAACAGAGGCCTCCAGCCAAGAACCAAAGCAAATGGAGGACCTACACAATAGGAAAGAATATTTGCATATTTTGAATCAGACAAAAGCTTGATAACTAGGATCTATAGAGAGCTCAAATTAATCCATTTGAAAAAAGCCAACAATCCCATATATCAATGGGCAAGAGACATGAATAGAACCTTCTCTAAAAAAGATGAATGGCTAATAAACATACGAAAAAATGCTCATCATCCTTAATTATTAGAGAAATGTACATCAAAACCACCCTGAGATACCATCTAACCCCTGCGAGAATGGCCCACATCACAAAATCTCAAAACTGCAGATGCTGGCAGTGGATGTGGAGAGAAGGGAACACTTTTACACTGCTGGTGGGACTGCAAAGTAACACAACCATTTTGAAGGAAGTATGGAGAACCCTCAAAAAACTCAGGCTAGACCTCCCATTTGATCCTGCAATCCCATTACTGGGCATCTCCCAAGAAGGAAAAAAATCCTTTTATCATAAGGACACTTGCACTAGACTGTTTATTTCAGCTCAATTTACAATCGCCGAAATGTGGAAACAGTCTAAATGCCCACCAACCCAGGAATGGATTAACAAACTGTGGTATATGTACACTATGGAATACTATTCAGCCATTAAAAAAATGGAGACTTTACAGCCTTTGTATTAACCTGGATGGAAGTGGAATACATTATTCTTAGTAAAGCATCACAAGAATGGAGAAGCATGAATCCTATGTACTCAATTTGATATGAGGACAATTAATGACACGGGGAGAGGAGGGGAGAGCAGAAAGAGAAAGAAGGAGGGAGGGGTGGGGAAAGGAAGAGCAGAGAGGGAAGGAGCAAGGGGGGTTGGGGTCTTGGTGTGTGCCACAACTTTGGGGGTCAAGAAACGATTGTAAGAAGGTCTTTACCTAACAAATACAATCAGTGTAACCTGGGGAAAAAAGGGGGGGGTGGTGGAAGAAAACAGGCATAGATGGCACATTTCTTAAGCTGATTAAAGCCATCTATGACAAACCCTCAGCTAACATCATACTGAATAGAGTAAAACTGAAAGCTTTTCCACTTAGAACTGGAACCAGACAAGGATGTCCACCCTCACCACTATTATTCAACATGGTGCTGGAAGTTCTAGCCAATGCAGTCAGGCAAGAGAAGGATATAAAGGGCATCCAAATGGGGACAGAAGAGATCAAACTCTTGCTCTTTGCTGATGATATGATCTCATACTTAGAAAACCCCAGAGACTCAACCACAAAACTGAAGTGATCAGGAAATACTGTAACGTCTCAGGGTATAAAATCATTGTTCACAAATCAGTAGCCTTTGTATACACCATTAGCGGCCAAATTGAGAAGCAAATCAAGGACAAAATTCTCTTCACAGTAGCTTCAAAGACAGTGAAATACTTAGGAATATACCTAACAAAAGAGGTGAAGGATGTTTACAAACAGAATTATGAAACCCTAAGAAAAGAAATTGCAGAAGACATTAGCAAAGGAAAGAACATACCATCCTTTTGGCTGGGAAGACTCAACATTGTCAAAATATCTATTCTACCCAAAGCAATCTACACATTCAATGCGATCCCATTAAAATGCCAACACCATATTTTGAAGAACTTGTAAAAAATAATACTTCGTTTTGTACCGAACCAGAGAAAACCCATATAGCTAAAGCTATTCTTAGTAATCAAAACAAAGCCAGAGTCATCACCCTACCAGACTCCAGCCTATAATACAAAAACAACATAGTACTGGCACAAAAATAGAGACATAGACATATGGAACAGAATAGAAAACCAAAAGATGAAACCAGTCTCTTCTTGCCATCTGACCTTTGATAAACCAAAAGCATATAGTGAGGAAAAAAATCCCTCAACAAATGGTGCTGGGAGAAGTGGATAGCCACATGTAAAAGACTGAAACCCTACCCACACTTTCACCCTTTACAAAAATTGACTCAAGAAATGGTGGGGAAAACTCTTGATGATGTTGGACTGGGGAAAGATTTTATGACAAAGACTTAAGCAGCCATCATAACAACAAAAATTAATAAATGAAACTTAAGCCTCTGCACAGCTAAGGACACAAGTAAAGCAAAAAGATAATCTTCAGAATGGGAAAAGATATTTGTAGGGTATGAATCTGACAAAGGGTTGATAATTAGAATTTATGGAGAACTCAAAAAACAAAAAAAGGGTAAATAATCCCTCCTACCACTGGGCAAGAGACATGAACAGAACCTTCTCTGATGACAACAGATGAATGACTAAAAAACGTGGACAGAATTCTCATCATCCCTAATTGTCAGAGAAATGCAAATCAAAACACCCTGAAATATCACCTAATCCCAGTGGCAATATCCCATATCACAAAGTCTCAAGGCTGCAGATGCCGGCACGGATGCAGAGAGAAGGGAACACTTTTACACTGCTGGTGGGACTGCAAACTAATACAACCTTTTTGGAAGGAAGTATGGAGAATCCTGAAAGAACTCAAATTAGACCTCCATTTGATCCTGCAATCCCATTACTGGGCACCTACCCGGAAAGAAAAAATCATTTTATCAAAGGGACATTTGCACTAGACTGTTTATTGCAGCTCAGTTTACAATTGCCAAAATGTGGAAATAACTTAAATCCCCACCAATCCAGGAATGGATTAACAAGCTGTGATATATGTATACCATAGAATACTATTCATCCTGGATTGAGTTGGAACATATTTTTCTTAGCAAAGCATCACAGGAATGGAGAAGCAAGAATCCAGTGAGCTCGAGTCTAATATGAAGCCAGTAGGTGATCTAATACATACCCTCATAAGAGAAAAACTCAACAAAAAAACCCTGCAAATTCTGTAAATTATCACACTTTTAGTTTTGGCGTAGAAAAGTAAACATTTTTAAAAAGTACAGGATTGTAATCCTGTCATCCAAAAACAAGTTCATTATCACTTTGTGTGTATAATCTGACTTTATTTTGAGTGTACTAAGTATGGTTTATAAAATTGGTATCTTACATCTAAGTTTGCACCTTGCTTTTCTCAGTTAATTTTTTTTCCCTTGTTAAATCATAGATGTGTACATTGATGCATTTATGGGGCACAATGTACTGATTTGGAAGACAATGTGGAATGCTTACATTGAACTTATTCACATAACCATCACCTCGCTCACATATTTGTTGTGGTAAGACATTTATACTGTATTCTTAATAGTTTTGAAATGTACCATTGCATTATGCACATTAGGTGAGGTCTCCCCCCTTCTTTCCTTTCTGGACTATAGTTATGTTCTACCATTTGTATGAATGTGTAGGTGATTCTATATTGATTTCATAGTAGTACTGAGTACATTGGATAGTTTTTTTTTTTCCATTCTTGAGATACTTTACTAAGAAGAATAGGTTCCAGCTCCATACAGCTAACCATAAAAGATGTGAACTCTCCATCTTTTTTATGGCTCCATAGTATTCCATGATACACATATACCACAATTTCTTAATCCATTCATGAGTCGATGGGCACTTGGGCTGCTTCCATGACTTGGCAATTATGAATTGGGCTACAGTAAATATTCTTGTGCAAATGTCTTTATGGTAAAATGATTTTTTATCATCTGGGTATATACCTCGTGGAGGAATTGCAGGATTGAATGGTATTCCTTGAGTATTCTCCAAACTTCTTTCCCAAAAGGCCATATTAGCTTGCATTCCCATCAGCAGTGTAGAAGTGTTCCCTTCTCTCTGCATCCATCACCAATATGTGTAGTTTTAGGATTTTGTTATGTGGGCTAATCTTACTGGAGTTAGGTGATATCTCAAAGTGGTTTTGATTTGCATTTCTCTGATGTTTAAAGATGACGAGCATTTTTGAAGGTGTTTGTAGGCCATGCATCACTCTTCTTCAGAGAAGTTTCTGTTCAAGTCTCTTTCCCACATAGGAAAAGGGGGTTATTTGTTCTTTTCTTATTGATTAGTTTGAATTCTTTATGGATTCTGGTTATCAGACCTTTGTCAGAAGCATAATCTGCAAAAATCTTCTCCCATTCTGAAGGCCGTCTATTTGCTTTACTTACTGTGCTCTTGGCAGAAGCTTTTTAGTTTGATCAGATCCTATTAATACATTTGTGGAGTTGGTTCAATTGCCTGGGGGGAGGATCCTCATAAAATATTCTCCCAGGCCAATTTCTTCAAGCATTTTCCCTGCACTTTCTTCTAGTATTTTTATAGTTTCATGTCTTAAGTTTAAATCCTTTATCCAGTGAGAATCAATTTTTGTTGGTGAAAGGTGAGGGTCCAGTTTCAGTCTCCTACAGGTCACCAGCCAGTTCACCTAGCACCATTTGTTAAATAGGTAATATTTCCCGTAATGAATGTTTTTGATAGGCTTATCAAAGAGCAAATGATGATAAGTGGCAGGGTTCATCTCTTGGTTCTCTATTCTGTTCCATACATCTACCTCTCCATTTTTGTGCCAACACCAAGCTTTTTTGATCACTATAGATTTGTAGTACAGCCTGAAGTCTGGTAATGTAATACCTCCTGATTTGTTTTTATTTCTAAGTAATATATAGACTATTCAAGGTTTTTTCTGATTCCATATAAATCAAAGTACTATTTTTTCCCCAAGCTCTTTAAAGTACGACAATGGTGCTTTAATAGGTATTGCATGAAATCTGTAAATTGCTTTGGGTAATATGAGCATTGTTAAAATGTCCACACTTTATAACACAATTTAAAAACAATGTTGACTCTTCCCAGCCATGATCATGGTATGTTTTTCCATTTGTTAACATCTTCAGCTATTTCCTTTCTCAGAGTTTCATAATTCTCTTTATAGAGATTTTCATGTCCTTTGTTAGGTAAATTCCCAGATATTTCATATTCTTTGTCACTACTGTAAAAGGAATAGAGGTCCTTGACTATATTTTCAGCTTGACTATTATTGGCATATATAAAACCTACTGATTTGTAAGTATTGATTTTGTATCCTGAGACACTGCTATATTCCTTGATCACTTCTAAGAGTTTTGTAGTTGAGTCCCTGGGGTTTTCCAGGTATAGGATCATATCATCCATGAAGAGTGAGACTTTGATCTCCTCTGACCCCTTTTGGATATCTTTGATCATCTTCTCTTGCCTGATTGTGATGTCTAAGACTTCCATTACTGTGTTAAATAGCAGTGGAGACACTGGGCGTCCTTGCCTACTTCCAGTTCTGAGTGGAAATGTTTTCAATTTTACTCCATTCAATGTGATTTTGGCTTTGGGTCTGCTGTATAAGGCCTCTTATCAGTTTAAGAAATGACCCTTCTAAGCCTATTTTCTTAAGTGTTCTGATTATGAAAGGATGCTAAATATTATCAAAAACTTTTTCTGCATCAATTGAGAGAATCATATGCTCTTTGTTTTTTATTTTATTTATGTAATGTATTATATTTATAGATTTACATATGTTGAACCAACCTTGTAACCCTGGGATAAAACCAACTTGATGGTGGTGTGTAATTTTTTTGATGTGTTGTTGAATTCTATTTGCTAGGATCTTATTGAATATTTTTGCATCGACATTCATTAATGATATTGGTCTATAGTTTTCTTTCTTTGTTGAGTCTTTACCTGGCTTGGGGATCAGGGTGATATTTGCTTCATAGAATGTGTTGGGAAGTACTCCTTCTTTTTCTATGTTTTGGAAAAGGTTATATAATATAGGTACTAGTTCCTCTTTAAAGGTTTGGTAGAATTCTGATGTGAAGCCATCTGGTCCTAGACTTCTTTGGTAGATTTCATATAGTTGATGCTATTTTAGTGCTTGATATAGGTCTACCCAGGATTTCTAATTCTTCCTGGCTGAGTCTAGGAAAGTGGAATGCTTCCAGGTATTGGTCCATGTCCTCCAGATTTTGAGAAAAGTGTTTTTTTAGTAATTATTGAGGATTTTTTTAGATTTCTGACGTGTCTTGTTATTTCTCCTTTATCATTTCTGATTGATGATACTAGAGATTTTACTTTTCTGTTTCTGGTTAGGTTGGCCACAGGTTTATCAATTTGATTGATCTTTTTAAAAAACCAACTTTTTGTTTCTTTGATCTTCTGAATTATTCTTTTGTTTTCAATTTAAGTGCATGAATATTCCCCCCAAAAAAATCCATTTTAAAAAGCTGCATAAATATTTCATATTATGGATTTATCATAACTTAATTATTTACCTATTTGCTACTTTTAAGTTGTTTTTGATTTTTTTCACAGCAATCCCAGCATTAGCATCTTTGTGTATTCATTTTGCTCCTCTTCGGAAAAGATTTCTAGATATGTGGATTATATATTTTCAAGTATTTCCTATAATATAAAATTTTAGAACTGTAGCCAGGCATGGTAGCTCATGCCTGTAATCCTAATGTTTTGGGAGTCTGAGATGGATGGATTGCTTTAGCTCGGGAGTTTGAGACCAGCCTTAAGAAGGGTAAGACCCCATTTCTACTTTTAGTAGAAAAACAAGCCGGGTGTTTTGGCAGAAACCTATAGTCCCAACTACTCGGGAGGCTGAGGCAGGAGGAGCTCCCTTCAGCCCGAGTTTCAGCTATGAGCTATTATGACACTATGGCACTCTACCCAGGGTAACAGAGTGAAACTCTGTCTCTGAAAAAAAGTTTCTAGAACTACAATAATAAAGCTTTGATGGGCACGTGCTAGGATTGCTTCTCATTGATGTAGCAATGTGGTATTTCTAGGATGATTTTTACCCCTGCCTTTTCCATGTCGTGGCATATGTAGAAAACAATAATTTATGGCCAGGGGTGGGAAAAAGGGACTCAGAGGTTCTGGGTACATGTTGTGATGCTGTGGGCTCCTCCCAGAACACGCAAATCAGAGGGTTGACGTCTGTGCAAGGAAGGTCTCCTATAGAGAACAGTGAAAAATCTCGCCTCCATTTCTCACCCTCTCAATTTATTTCCATGAAAAAGCATAGATAAGAATTGGGTCTTCTTTAAGAAACCAGTTTTACTTTTGACTGAATTTGCAGTGACTTGCTTAAATGTAAGTTTTAGATCCATCGGGTCTCATGGAAAATGATGCCACCCCCTACCTGCCACCTTCAGCCATTTTTTTAAATGTCGTCAGGCTCCCCTGTAGCTGTAATCTCCACACTGACTCAATCTCCCTGATCTGGTCAGTATTGTTTTGAAGGTCAATGTGGGCCGCCCTTTTTCTTTTGTAGCCTGACATTCTGTGTGTCTCGATTGCTCTTCGTCCAAGGTATTAGGTTCAATTTCAATTAGTGTTCCCACTGAAAGAAAGAGTTATTTGTCAGAACTTAATTTCCTCACTGCCAGGTCACTGCCTCTACTACAAAGAGAATAAGCCACTTGAAAAGAATGGCAATTATTTTTTTTTCCAAGAAAACCTCTGCCGATGTATGAACACTTAGGTAATTAGCACATTTGTCACTGTGCTGTTACAAAGTGTGGGTGTGTAAAAGGCTACAATTTCAAATGGTGCCAGATATTAAGAAGAAAGAGAATGTGTGACACATTTGAATGAAAATGTCACCAGACCAAACATACCTTACAAATTCAGGTCTCTATAGAAAGGACAACAAATGTGAGCTTGGTTTTTCTAAGCCCCAGCCATTATCTAATTATCTCAAAGGCTAAAATGAAATTCTCAAAATGTCTAATGACTTTTCCTTTGATTGTTTTTAATGTTTTGGGGTGCTATCTAGCAGTTTTATGCTAAGGGGGAAATACAGAATAAAGAACCAGTAATCCACTCAGAGGATTTGTCCTCTCCTGCCTAGCAAAGACTTAGCACAGTTCTATGTTGTTGTCAAATTCGAAACATTGCCCCACCTGCAAATAAGGACCTTAAATATGTTTTGAAATGGTGCGCCTTTTTGGTGACTGGTGATTTTGTTTGTTTTTGAGACAGAGTCCCACCCTGTCACCCTGGGTAGAGCGCCATGATATCATCATACCTCACAGCAACCTCAAACTCCTGGGCTCAAGCCATCCTGCTGCCTCAGCCTCCTGAGTAGCTGGGACTCCAGGTGCCCAACATCATGCCTGAGTAATTTTTCTATTTTTAGTAGTGATGGGGTCTCATGCTTTCTCAGGGTGGTCTCAAACTCCTGAGCTCAAGCAATTCACCTGCGTTGGCCTCCCAGAGTGCTTGGATTATAGGCTTGAGGCGCCCAGCCCAGCCTGGTGATTGTTATTTTTAATATTTTTACCTTAAATAGTAATTTTTCTCTTCTTTCAAATGGAAGTCAACTTTTTCTAAATTGTATATATTTAAGGTATACATGATGTTTTGATATATGCACACAGTGGGGTAGTTACTACAGTCAAGCAAACTAACATATTTGTCATCTCATGCAGGGGTGTGTGTGTGAGTGTGTGTGTGTATGTGTGTGTGTAGCAAGCACCTAGTCCCCACTCTCAGGAGAGAAATCACTTACCCTTCAATCAACATGAGTAACAGAGGTGAGACTGATGGGCCCGGAATGTCATTGTCCCCAAGGAGGTGTCAAGGGAGAAGACTCTCCCTGGTGGAAGGAAGGCCAGGCCCTCTGACAAGCTTGTGGAGGCTGCCCTGGGAGGACATGGCTCCTACTTAGGACAGATGGACTGAGTCCCCTCTCTAGCAGGTCAGGACAAGGATGGGGCCCCTGCTGGGGAGTTGCTCATGGCTCATATTCAAAGAAGCCCTAAAGAAAAAGCAGCTGATCAAATCTTTGCCTAGTCCGTGGCTTCAGCGTCAGGAAAATTCCTAATGACTATTGGGGTGGAGATCTTTGTTTGGGGTGGAGGTTGTTTGCATTCCACATTATCATCCTTCCAATACAATAGGCAGTGTTCAAATGGATAAATGTCTTTGATTGTAGCACCTTCTTTGAAGACTATATATTCGAAAAAAGGAATGAATGTATTGATTAAGCGCTTGTGTCCAGTAAGGTTTTTGGGGAGCGGCAAGTTCGTTCATAATATAATGAGGCCATGTCCCACCTTTAGCTGAAAAGCAGGTCCCTCTTGACTAGTGTACACGGACAGATGCATGCCCTGTGCTGTGGTGACCCTGTCACTGTCTGTGTCAGTTAGCAGCACACCCGTCTTCTCTGCCTCGTCAAACCCATACAACTTAAAGAAAGCTTGTTTCAACTTCCTTCAGGTTGATGCCCCTTTCCATTTTGGAACTTGCTCATAAATTCACTGTATTATTTTCCCTGGTTCTAAACTCACCTCCCAAAGATCACCAAGGAATATACAGACCCTGATATAGCCTGGAACTGTGACTAGTCTTAGCAGGTCAGCAGGCGAGACCACTCTGGAGCAGAAGGCAAGTCCCAGGACTTACTCAAATGGCCTCTCACTTGCCAATTTGGATTCCAAGTGGAATTTTTTTATTTTTTCGTTTGTTTTTTAGAGACAGGGTCTTACTCTGTCACTCAAGCTGGGGTGCAGTTTTGCTGTCAATTGTAGCTTTACTATAACCTGGAACTCCTGGGCTCAGGCAATCCTCCTACCTCAGCCCCCCAACTGGCTGGGACTACAGGTGCCCACCACCATGCCTGGCTAATTTTTTTATTTTATTTTTTGGTAGAGATGGGGTCTCACTATGTTGCCCAGGCTGGCCTTGAACTCCTTGGCCTGAAGTGATCCTCCTGCTTTGGCCTCTCAAATCCTGGGATAACAGGCATAACCACCACTCCCTGGCCCCAAGAGATCTGTTTTTATACTGGTATCATGAGCAACCTTTATTTTAGAAGAATCATCATCCTGCACACAGAAGGAACATTATTAAACTGCTTTTGTCACTTATTTTTATGTACGACAACACGAAATCTTGAACTCATAAGTTATTTTCTTTTGTAAGCAGTGTCTCACTTGGATTAGTATCAAATGAAACCTTATGAATAACATTAAGTGATATTTTAAAAATATTTCTTTTATTATTATTATTATTATTTAGCACTAGAAATTGGGCTACATGTATATTTAGTGAAAAAATATATACTCTAAGAAAACTGAAATTCTTAAATTGGATCATTTTATATCTTCCATAGTACCTAATGTAGCATTCTCTTTATGGCAGTCAAGCAAATAAAATCCTTATTAACCAAGCTTACAATGTAATATAAAAATTCTCTAAGTGAAAAAACGTATTTTCTCCTTCCTGCTATTGACCGGATGAAGAAATATGGGGGAAACGTCTCAGGATCTGAGAGTGACACATACATTAAAAATCCATTAGTCCATCAAAGAGTATTTTTTCCTGATAAATTGGAAGTTTCCACATATGATGAAAAACTTAATTTCACGCAAATCATGTTTTCTTAAAGCTACCAGATGATAACAGATTCATTTACTCTCTCATTTTACTGAGCAAATAATTGTTGGCGGGTGCTGTATGCCAGCTCTGGTATTAAGCACAGGGGATGCAATTCTTTATAAGCTCCAAGAAAGTTCCAACAAGAAAGCAGAAAAGGCAGAATGGTCCTTGGCAAGTGCTAGGATAGAGGGCGTACTGTGAACTGCGAGAGTGCACAGGAGGAAAACCCACACGAGTCTTGGAAGATGATCTCACAGATTAGTTATTCCAGAGTGGGGGATGGGAAAGAGTTTCCTGGAAAAGGGGCATAAATGGGAAAACAGAGGAAGGGGGTAATGCAATGTCTGGGAGTCTGGAGAAAGTTCTTAGGGTTGTAGGGTAGAGCAGGTGCCCTGGGAAAGAGGGGCTGGGCAGGCGATGATGGGGCGATGGGGAGTGGCTGTGAATACAGATGAAGCTTCCCTCGCTTACCCCCCACTCACCTCCTGCTGTGCAGCCCGGCTCCTAACAGGTCACAGAAGGGTACCAGTCACAGTCTGGGGAGCTGGGGACCACAGCCGCACATGTTCAGTGCGGAGTTCACACACATCTCTGACATAGACAGAGTTCGGGGTTCCCCTCTCTGGCTCTTTCTTTTCTGGGATTTCCCCCTTCTTTTCGATGTTCCTTGATTCCCACCTTCACTTTTTTTATTCTCCAGGCAAGAAATGTGGTGAGTTTTTTCTTTTAATGTGCACCCACCAGTGTGTGTGCCACCCTTTTTGGGAGACACTTAGCCATCTGTGCCACTGTATTTCACCTCTTTATTTCATTAATTTGTTTCTCAAAGCCCCAGTTGTAGGAGGTTTAAGTTTTCTGGGAGGAGTAACTATGTGTCCTAACTTATTTAAAAACTTGTTCAGGCAGGGCAGGGCACCGTGGCTCACTACTATAATCCCAGAACTCTGGGAGCCTGAGGCGGGTGGAATGCTTGCACTCAGGAGTTCAAGACCATCTTCCGCAAAAGCAAGATCCTGTCTCTACTAAAATAGAAAAACTAGCCAGGCATGGTGGTGGGCACGTGTAGTCCCAGCTACATGGGAGGCTGAGGCAGGAGGAGTGCTTGAGTCTAGGAGTTTGAGGTTGCTGTGAGCTATGATGATGCCACAGCACTCTACCCAGAGCTATGATGATGCCACAGCACTCTACCCAGAGTGAAAAAAAATGCAACATAAACTCTAACCTGGGGCAGAGTAAGACTCTGTCTCAAAATAATAAACTACAAAGATATAATTTTAAAAAACCACTTGTTCAATTACTTTCTATTTGTAAAATTACTAGACTAAAAGCTATGCACAGTTGTCTTTTTTTTTTTTTTTTTTTTGAGACAGAGTCTCACTTTGTCACCCTTGGTAGAGTGCTGTGGCATCACAGCTCACAGCAACCTCCAGCTCCTGGGCTTAGGCGATTCTCTTGTCTCAGCCTCCAGAGGAGCTGGGACTACAGGCGCCCGCCACAACGCCCGGCTATTTTTTTGTTGCAGTTTGGCCAGGGCCAGGTTTGAACCCGTCACCCTCAGTATATCACCTACTCACTTAGCCACAGGCACCACCCAGTTATGCACAGTTTTAAAACTTTCATATGCAGGGCACAGAAATACTTTTTCTCTGCATAGCTAGAATGGTAACTTACCATTATTCTTTTTTTTTTTTTTTTTTTGAGACAGACTCTCACTATGTCGCCCTCTGTAGCCCACAGCAACTTTAAACTCCTGGGCTCAAGTGATTCTCTTGCCTCAGCCTCCCAAGTAGCTGG
>CAUYRH010126769.1:0-17918 GCA_963574655.1 Perodicticus potto
TTTTTTTTTTTTGAGACAGAGCCTCAAGCTGTCACCCTGGATAGAGTGCTGTGGCATCACAGCTCACAGCAACCTCCAATTCCTGGGCTCAAGCGAGTCTCTTGCCTCTGCCTCCCAAGTAGCTGGGACTACAGGCGCCCGTCACAACGCCCGGCCATTTATTGGTTGCAGCCGTCATTGTTATTTGGTGGCCTGGGCTGGCTTCAAACCCTCCAGCTCAGGTGTACGTGGCTGGCGCCTTAGCTGCTTGAGCCACAGGCGCCAAGCCGAAAATGTTTAAATTCTTATAAGCTGCTAAGACCAGTGTATCTGACTAATTCAGCTCACTAGAATCAGTATAAGTTACTTTCTTTATCTTTTCCCTGTAATCCAGCCAAACATGCCTTGATAATTAAATGCTTGAGAGGACTGTAATTTTTGTGATGTGGACACTGTTTATAAGTTTTTCCCTCTGCATATGTCTCCACCACTCTATACCTATTGCTAACAATGCTTAATTGTCTTCCATAGTTCAAATCAATGCAACATACATATGTAACAAAATAATTGCATAATTTAGTAGTTATAATTAACATTTAAGTATATAGTGTAATACTTTTAGCATAGTAGAAGCTAATTAAACAAATATTGATCAATTGGGGTTTTGTTAGCCTGCTTTATTATTATTATTGGATTTTTGCTATTAAACTTATTTTAAATGGACTTTACTGTGACCCATAATAGAATAAAGTTATTCATTTGGAATATATGTTAGTGAGAGCCTAGATTCTGTCATCAAAATTCTGCCATTCCTGCAAACAGATGATGTTTGTGACATTGAGACCCAGAGTGAGGGATGAGGGTGGTCTTTAATCTGTAGGGGTATGGTATTCTAACCAGATAGCTTTTACCTAAGAAGTGTTTTACTTTTCTCTGTAAGAGTAATCCTCCCAAAGTGTAACTATCTTCCTTCTGTATGTCCTTCATATCATGATCCCAGGCCTACCAAGTTCTCCTCGGCTCTTATAACTAAAGGGAGAAATAGTTGAGGATTTTACACACATACACACACAAATATATACACACGGAGGAATCTTGTGGGATGCAATGCTAATACTCTAGTACAGAGGTTCTCAACCTGTGGATAGTGACCCCTTTTTAACAATGAAAATACATTGCAGCATTAGGAAGGTTAAGAACCACTGCTCTAGTACTTTATTCAACACATAACATATGCTTTTCTGGAGAATAAGCTTTATTTTTGGAGTTGTGTTTTCCCTCACAGCATGATAAAAACATTTACTGATACAAATTGTGATAATATAGCAATGCCTTAACAACCATCCCTAGAAGGAAATGGTTGTGCCCAGTTTTTCCAAGGATGTGGTACATTCTTATGCCTATTCTCATCTTCTATCAACTCTTCTAATGTGTTATTTGATTAGCTAAGAAATTAGAAACAAGTAAAAAAAAATCCCTTTTAGTAATAAGTAAAATGAAATAGAGATAATTTTTAATATAGAGAAATCAAGACAAAAGCTTAGACCCTAGTCAATCATAAAAATGAAGGAACTGAGGAATTGTGGCCAAGGAAAGCATGAGAAACATTGGCTCAAAGACAGTAAGAGTCCAGGGCTAGCTAGATATGAAAATTACAAAGAGGTAAGTGTGGGTGGTGCCTGTCTCTCAAGGAGTAGGGTGCCGGCCCCGTATGCCAAGGGTGGCAGGTTCAAACTCAGCCCCGGCCAAAAAAATGCAAGAAAAAAAACAGAATGTGATAAGCCTCTACAAAATAAAACTAATGATAAAATGCATAGAACTTGGGTGTGGCTTTGGGAAAGCTTAGGGCGGCTAATTTCTCTATCTTTCAGAGTATGAAAAGTGACCCAAATTTAAACATGATAGTAGTAAATGAGTAATGACTCCAGCTTCTTCATCTTCTTCTGTATTATTCCTTAAGCCAAAAGAATGTTTTCATAAAATAATATCTTCTTACTGAGAAATACTTACTTGAAGTTTGGCAAATCCTTTGGTTTTCCATTACCATACTTTCTTTTCCATCAAATTCCAATAAAGAGAAATTCTCTCTTTGTCTTTAATTCTGCATTTGTCTAAAAAAGCATATGGAATGATGTAATACCAATATTAATAATGGTTTCAGAGAGTATAAGAGTAGGCAGGGGACAGCTTTGATTTTTAATTCTCTAGTTTTCTTTACTGCTTGTATATTCTAATGCTATCTTCACTACATGAGTAGGAGTCAACAAGGGGTTATTTGAGCAGAGAGCTCAGATCCCGTATATTATTTTTCTCTTCGTAAATTCTGCATTACTTCTATGTCATTATATGCCATATTTGTATACATTTAATAAAAAATATATGCAAACATAGAATGTAATTAAAAATAAAATTAAGAGTATAACTAAAATAATGCCATAAATATGCCAAGGTTTGCAATTAAAGTAATCATAGTAACAGAGATCTTATATTGTCAGAAGGACTGTGGGGGGAAGCTCACCAATATGTTTAAGTACATTATATTTTATTCACACATATATAAATTATATTTTATTTTATGCTATATCTACTCATACAGAAATATAATACATACAAATTTATTGTGATATTGTAGGTATGTAGGGATTTTTAATTATTTCTTTTAAGTTACTGATATACAAATGAATAAAATACCTAAATGCATGACTATATAATGTAAAAATAATATGCAAAGGCAGATATATAGGTAAAACTAAAATTCAAAATAGAGTAAGAGCAAATGCCCACACACTGTACCCCATGACTGAATTATTGTACACAGCTATGACTCAATAAAAAATAATAAAAAAATAAATAAATCATTGCCAGCCTGGCAGGTGTGAAAAAAAAAATAAAAAGATAAGACTAAAACTCAAAGATGAGGAGATTTAAAAGAATAAAGAGCAAGCCAAAACAGAAATAAAAGGAGAAATATTTACACAAAGAGAACATTAAACATTTATATAAGAAGTAAGTATACTTACATTAATTACAAGTTTTGTATAAGTTACTAATAAATGTAAAGACTGGATCACATAAAATATATTAAAATGTTAAAAGTATTCAAATTATGAAACGGCATAAAGGAGGACTATTAACTAAAATTTAAAAAGAAAAATGTAAAAAATGTTCAGGATTACATTTATGTTGATTCATAAAATTAATTTAAAGGGAACAGGGTTCCAAAATGCCCAAAGTTTGCAGGTTTGGCTAATTAACACAATAGTTGTTTGCTTTCTTTTCTGATAATGAATTTATACACTTTCTTTTTGTGATACAGTTACTAAAAAAAGTCAGTGAACCAGGCGGCGCCTGTGGGTCTGTGGGTAGGGTGCTGGCCCCATATACTGAGGGTGGCAGATTTGAACCTGGCCCCGGCCAAACTGCAACAACAACAACAAAAAATAGCCGGGCATTGTGGCAGGTGCCTGTAGTCCCAGCTACTCAGGAGGTTGAGGCAAGAGAATCACCTAAGCCCAAGAGCTGGAGGTGGCTATGAGCTGTGATGCCACAGCACTCTACCATGGGTGACAAAGTGAGACTCTGTCTCTCTAAAACAAACAAACAAAAAAAGTCAATAAACCAACTCCCAGAAAATACATGTAAGAGACAAAAATATTAAAAAGTAGAACAACAAAAATCATGGATTACGTCTATGCTAATTCTGGAAGCCCTGATTCAGGTTATAATCAATACTCTCACCAAAGGAGAAGAAAAACAAATATACACAAGAAAATAAAACAATATTTTAAAAGTCAAGAGTATGGTGAAAGTTGGGCATGGATCATGCTTATAATCCTGGCACTTTGGGAGCCTGAGGCAGGTGGATCACCTGAGCTGAGGAGTTTGAGACCAGCCTGAGCAAGAGCAAGATCCATCTCTACTAAAAAAAACAGAAAAACTAGCCTGGCATCATGGTGGGCACCTGAAGTCTCAGCTACTTGGGAGGATCACTTGAACCCAGGAGTTTGAGATTATTGTGAGCCATGAGTCTATAGCTCCCCACCCAGGGTGACAAAGTGAAATTCTGTCTCAAAAGAAAAAACAAATAGTAGCATGGTGAAGTATATGAAATGTAAAAATATTAAATCACAAAGAAAATGAGATAATGACAATAATATAAAAAATAAGCTGAATTACTAAAAAGCAAAAAGTAGTAAATAGTGAGTACTTAAAAATAAATAGGCGACAGGTGGTTGAAAGCAAAACATTTAATGAGACAGCTGGGCAATGTCCAAATTCTAACAGCTTAGTAGTTTGAGAAAAACAAGTCAAAGAATGTGTTATTTTAATTTCCTCTTATTTCTGTAGAGGTTCATGGAAGCCGTGGTTATGGACTCTACAAATTGGGGGAGCTAGGATTGAGCTTAAAATAAGCTTCTTGAAATAAGTAAGAGGTGAGGAAGAATAGTGAAGATCACAGCATGAAGGCTCAGAATTAAAGTTTGGAAGGATGAGGGCTTCCATAGCTGGAGTTCCAAACACCACCATTAAAAGGAGAATTTGAGAGAGAACCAAAATGTCTGCCAGCAGGTGTTAATAAACCGTTTGCTTTGTAGTATGAAATGAAGCCGTTTGTCTTTATCAATCTGAAAACACACACACACACACACACACACACACACACAGATCATTAGTGATTTAGATAATGGGTATGTTTGAAGATGCTCATTCATTAGTGATTTAGATAATGGGTATGTTTGAAGATGCTCCTTGAATATGTGTTCTCTCATTTCATACTCACTTCAGTCTCAAGGAGATAAACATTATTACTTTCCCCACTTCACAAGTGAGGAAACTGAGTCATAAAGAGAGGAAATGATTTGTCTGGGATTACAGAATTAGAGGATAAAAGAACCACACTGCAAACCCAGATGGTCTGTGCTAAAGATTCTATCATTCTGTGTTAAAGTGTTCCATGATGGCCGAGGTGCAAAACCAGAGACTTTCCATGGGAAATCAATCACATGAAGTTCATAGTTAAGAATGTGATGGTCTCTCTACTCTTATCTTCCCTAAAAACCATCCTAAACTAAGAGGAATTCTATTTCTGTTTCTAAACAAAGAAGAGGCCTGAAGATATTCGATGTCTTCTTAAGAATTTTGTTCTAAGGTGTTGATCAGGATACTTAGAGGACTCAATTTTTTTCCTCCGTCACTGTTGGATGGGAAACAAACTACCTGTCTAGGACACTATAGCATGGCTTGCCAGGGCAGATATCAACTCAATATAGCTGGAAGGTGCTTGCTTCTTTAAAAGCATAAAAAACATACGATCCCTTTGCTCTTCTCATGGCATCTTCCTGAACCTTTCAAGAGTTTAGCCAATTAGCCAGAATTGGAAAACATCCAATGATATTGTAACTCATTTCATTTCAAATCAACACCTTTTATTGTCTGAAGTCATTTGTCCAAGCCTTATCCAACTCATTGGCAGAGGAGATAGATGTATTCCTTGGTAGGGAGAAGAGTTTGCTTTTTGTCCTAACAGCTGCCTCCGTGATCTTCTGGCTTATTTTTAAGGAAGGGCTTGTTCTTTATGCAGACACCTAGGGCTTGCTCACTTGCATCACACTTAATGTTTGATGAGATGTATGAAGACGCATTAAGAGGAAATATATAGGAAAATACAGCAAAGATGCAGCTCATCATAGATCCTCTTAATTACAGTTTTCAGGATTCCACACGGACCTGTGCCTATAAAATAAAGTTCAGACTTCTTACTGTAGCCTTCTGGGGCCACGTGTGGCTTTCCCTGATCTGCTGCCATCGTTTGCATATGCACCTCTTGATGATCACACTTTTCTCTGCAATGTTTCCCCAGACAGATGGTTACCTTTTATTTGCTCTGCAGATTCTTCCCCCATTCCCCTCTTCTCCACCTTCATCCTCTTTCCTTGACATAATCCCTTGTGCACTTCCTTCATCCAGGTTTTGCTTATGTTGTTGTAGATGCAGTAGCTCATTCCCAGGTGAGAACCTTACACTTGGCAGAAGAGCAGCTTGTTCAGACAAGAGCCTCCTGTCCTGGGTCTATTCTATGAATACTTGTGTTTCAGGACCAGCGATGCCCCAGAGATGCAATTAGCAGTCTGATTGGGGACAGTAAGTGAGAAATGAGCACTTCCAAGTTGCTCAATTTGGAGATTAGTGTTCATCCCCACATATGGAGAGCTGCACCTGTTCGTTGGAAGGATCACACTGTGCTTTCTAGATGTGGCCCCAATCCCTGGGGCCTAAATGGCAAATAAAACCCAAACACATGTGCAAAAAGTGTGTTTCTATGTTAGAATGACTTCCCTTTTTATAGGAGAGTTATAGAGCTTTCAGAAAGGGCATTCAAGCATCCTCCAAGTATCCTGTCTTCTTTTCTTTCTATAGTCATCACTTTCTCATTCTGCTTATAGGAATTGCTGACCTTATATTTAGCAGATCAATGTGACATATCCCCTTAACTATGAGAACTTCTCATCTGGCTTACCCTGACAGTGACAACTTTGATTCTCCATTTGTCAGTGGCAGAGATGCCTTTCCAAGTTCCCGAACCCAGGTAAGTCTTGTGAGTAAAACCACAGTCAGTCTAGTGATATCCAATATACAGCCAAGACACATGGATTTTTTTTTTTTTTTTTTTGCAGTTTTTGGCCGGGACTGGGTTTGAACCCACCTCCTCTGGCATATGGGGCTGGTGCTCTACTCCTTTGAGCCATAGGCGCCGCCCCAGGTACATGGATTTTTAAAATGCGAAATAAGGAAAGATTTTAGACATAGAAAACTATAAGGAAAAATATAATAAACACCTATGTATGCACATCCAGCAAAAGAAGTAGAAAAATAGCAGCAGCCCCTGTGTATTTCTTACCAAGTATATTATTTGGAGGCCATCCTTCCAAAACATGTCCAGTATAAGGATTTACCATTATCAAATCCATGTATTTCTTTATGTTACTGACTATATAAGCACCTCAAACAATATGTGCTATTTATTTGCTTGTTGTTCAAATTTATGTAGATTGTATTACATTGCAAATAGTCTTCTGTAATTTGCTTTTTTCCCCCTCAATACTAGATTTGTAAGATTTATTTATTCATGTTGATTTTTTCAGCTTTGTTCATTTACTTTCAGTAGTATATGGTATTTCATTATGTAAATATATTACAATGTATTTATCTATTCTCCTGTTAGACATTTAGGTAGTTTCCAAGGTTTTTTATTTTCCTTCCTATTACAATGCATTCTACTGTGAACATTTTTACATACAGTTCCTAAGAATGCAATTTCAAGATGGTTTGTAGAATATATATGCTGGGATAGAGTTACTGGGTGGTAGAGTATCTAGACCTTCAATTACTAGGTATTTCCAAACCACTTCTAGAGCAGTTGTACCCAATTTACATACCTATGAACAGTGTGTGGGGGTCTTCAGGTCTCCACATCTTCTTCATTACTTGATATTATCAGACTTTAAACATATTTTTATCAATTTGCTGGTGTGGAATAAGTTTATATGTGCTTCTAATTTTAATTTCTCTAATCACCAGAGAAATGGTGCATCCTTTGTGTATTTCTTGGTCATTTTGATTTTCTTTATTTTCTGTAAAGTTTTTATTTTTTATTTTTGAGACAGTCTCACTCAGTCACCCTAGGTAGAATGCCATGGCGTCATATGTCACAGCAACCTCAAACTCTTGGGCTCAAGCAATCCTTTTGCCTCAGCCTCCTAGATAGTTGGGTCTACAGGTATCCATCACAATGACTGGATAATTTTTCTACTTTTTGGTAGAGATGGGGTCTCGCTTTCCTCAAGCTTGTCTCAAACGCCTCAGATCAGGCAATCCACCTGCCTCGACCTCCCAGAGTGCTAGGATTACAGATGTGAGCCCCTGAACCAGGCTGTCTTTTCTGTGAATTTTTGTGAATAGTTCTTGGTCCTTCTGTCTTCCCTGAAGTCTCTCTTTCTCCAGGAGCATAGAAGTGTAGCCACCAGCTCCTTTCTCTGAGGCAAGGCTTGGAAGGCCCCTTCAGTTTCTCTATTTCAACCCCAGGACATAGACTTTCTCCATGTGTCATAATATGGGTTTATTTGCTCTTTTCCTCTGTTCAAGGTCAAGAACAAACCTATCAATTCCACTTATATGAGATACTTAGTCAAAACTACTGAGACAGAAAGTAGAAGGGTGGCTTCTTGGGGAAGAGGGTAAAGGGGAAGGGGAGCTCTTGTTTAATGGATACAGTTTCAGTGTGACAAGGCGAGAAGAGTTACAGAGAGGGATGATGGTGATGGTTGTACAATGATTGCATTTACTACCACTGAATTGTACTCTTAAAAAGGATAAGAGAGCAAATTTGATTTTTCATGTATTTTACTATAATAAAACATTGGAGGAAAAACATAGGGACAGAAGGAATGTCAAGGCCATAAAAAACAAAGAAAGACTGAGAAACTGTCAGAGGCAAAAGGCACCTGAGGAGGTATGACAACTCAGTGTGGCATGGTATCCTGGATGGGGCACCAGGACAGAAAAAGGACAGTGGGAGAAAATTAAGGAAATCTGAGTAATGTGTGAACTCTGGTTTTAAATAAAGTGAACTTCTTTTTTTTTTTTTGTATGAAAGGTTTTTATTGGCGTGGGATGCTGCCGAGCAGCATTAAGGAGGAGGGGAGAGAGAGAGAGAGAGAGAGAGAGAGAGAGAGAGAGAGAGAGAGATACGGGGGAGAGAAGGGCAGAGAGAGAAAAAAGAGTAAAGTGAACTTCTTAATAGCAAGAAATTTGCTCTGGCAGAGCAGTAGGGCCCCTTCTCCAGTGAAGTTTCTCATATAATATTTGGCAGAGGAATTGGTAAGAGTCAGGAGAGCTGGGGAACCTCCTCCACGAGCTGAGGACCAAACAGTGCTGCCATTTTTATTAGCACAGAAAAGACAAGAGTATCCATAAAACATGACAGGATTTATCATGAAATGTCCTTACATTGCAATAAACAATTCTGTCTCGCTGCAATCTAAATAGAGTTGTCTGAATCAGGTGATTTAATACGATACCCAATAGAAAACTGGGAAATATTTGGGACTGAGAAGGAGAGCTAGAATGTTTTAATAACTATGAAAGACTGTTTTCTTTGTTTCTTTTTGCTTTGTGTCCTGTGATGGACCTGGTCTGCAGGAGAAGTGTACAGGCTGCTAAAAGAGAATATAATTATCTTTTCTATTTTTTATCACTCCTTTTTTTTTTTTTTTTCGCCTTCGTGTTACCTTTGGGTTGATATCTCGGAGAAAAGTCAGGGTTCATTTACCTTTTTTTTCCCCTTCCTATTACAATGAATTCTACTATGAACATATTTAAATACAGTTCTATAAAACACAATTTCAAGATAGTTTATGGAATATACACAGAGTGGACATAAAGTTTGTGTGCAATCTAAAGTAACAACTATTTTAAATTACATATCAACTTTATGTCCACCTTGTGTATGCTGGTATAGAGTTACTGGGTGTTAGAATAGCTAGATCTTTAATGTTACTAGCTAATTCCAAATAGTTTCTAAAGTGACTGTTCTCAATTTAAATCCCTATGAACAGTGAAAGTTTTCTTTTTTTCCCTCCACTTTTATTTCATTATTATTTTTTATTGTTTCAGGTTAACTTGAGGGTACAAAGAATTCGGTTACAGTGTTTGCATTTGTTAGGTAGAGTCTCTCTTATAATTGTGTCCCACCCACAAGAGGTGGGCCACATGTCCTAACATGGTACCCATTAAGTGGGGGCACACCCATCCTCCCTTTCTCCCTTCTCCCAATTCCCTTGTTCCCCCACCCCTCATCTTGAATTGATTGGAGTTTTTCTATTATGTGGGCATGTCTAGATTGTCTACAGGCTTCATTAAAGTCTCCTTAAGCGAGAAAACTTAAGTCAATAAACACAATGAAGAAGCTGGAAGGTGGGAGTTTAAGGAGAAAGGTAAAAAGAAATAAACAGCTAGCTGATGAGTTCAGGGGGGCATTGGGAGCAGGACATGGACGCTGCATGCTCTGGGATTTCCAGGGCTGGGGGCTCATGCGTTCATCAGAAACACTGCTGTGAAGTGTTATTTGGGTCCCCCTTTGTGTTATTTGAGAGACACAAAGGAGTATATGGAATTGCTTTTATAATGACTTCGACCATTCGTGACTTCAGGAAAGTACAGACCTTATAGGAGGCTAACATGTGGTTACATAACTATCCTAAAATTGCATCACTCAGGACTCCTTCGTGATTCTGCCTTTTTGTCCTTGAAATGGAGACTTAATCGAGACTTCTGATCAAGGTGTGATTGTAGGTTCATTAATGCCGAATGTGTGAACTTTCACATTTCAGACACAGTGTGATGTCATGGAATAATGACTGAAATTTGATTAAAAAATTTAAAAAACCCCAACCTTCCAGGGTCTGGTCTTTCTTAGCTGTTAGCATAATTTCTTTGATTGTGTCTTTGCCTATGTAACATGAAACTGATCATTCCTTCGCTGCCAAACAGATACTGTTGTGATAATCAAACTAAAAATTCGTGTGTAAACCTGTAAACTATTCAGCAGTATCTTGATGTGGGGCTTAATTACTTCTTGCATAATTAACCCTGTGGAAGGGGTCGTTACGTCTGTGGGTGCTGCTGTACTAATGGGGAAAGTTCCGTGCCACTTTAGTCTGCAATAGATACTGCACAAGAATTTGGACTGCAGCGAAAACAGGGAAAAAGAAAACCACCTATATACACTACTATTTTGTGCCCTAGATTTGGAATTTTATTACAGGAGACTATTCAGTTACATTTATGAGGAGACTTGGTAAAAGCTTTATCCTCCCATTTAGACACGTATTATACTCAGAGAACTGCTGCAAATTACCCAGGGTGACTAAGGGACCAGCACGAAGCGAGGACTCAAGCGGCCGCCTCCTGCTGTGGGCATCTTCTCCCTGGCAGCAAATGTCTTCCTGAGGATGAGGGGCATGCAAGCTGGGGAAGACAAACCATTCTGTTGGGGAGGAATATGACAAGTGTGAGATTGCTTTATTTAAAAAGAAAATCTGCCTTGTTGGAGGTGTCTCATGTTCTTGGGATGGAGGTGAGATAAGCACACAGGCCCTGTTGCCTTTAATACTTCTGGAAAGTGAATTTCAACATTTCTGTTGAGTGATAATTTGGGCCAGCAGGTGTGTTTGCACACAGATAAACAGAAAGCCTAGAGAGGGGCATAGGAAGAAGTGAGGAAAGAGAAATTCAAGTGAAGCAAAAGAAAGGAAAAACAAAACAAAACAAACATAAGTGGTCCAAGCTTCCTAACCCCTGAGGACAGAGACAACTAGTAAACCATGTAAACTACTGAGCACTATGGAGCTGACATGTTCAAATGTGCTTATGAGAGATGAATTACTTTTCAACTGGTTGCTACTCACTTTGTATTTCAAAACCCTTTGAGAAATTGATAAAAGCTATGGAAATTTTTCTTCATGAATAAAAATGAAGATATTCATATGGACAGAACACTTTGCATAAAAATTCAGAGGTTTTGTGGATTCCTGAGAATCATTCCTATTTTTCTCTGAGGACATTATCACTGACCTTCTTCTTCCTCATCTGTATAATATGACAGGGCATGGCATGATGTGACATGTCGTACAAGTGGGGACTTCTGGACATGCTGATTTGCTTAAAGATGTACTTTAAAGGCCATGAGTACAGAGAGAGAAGGCATTTGTGGGGAGACCTTGTTCTACGGTAGCTATCTGTAATGTATATTGGTTTCTGTTTCTTACTCCTGGTTAAGGGAATATATATTTCAGGGGGCACAGAAACATCTATTGATCATAAAAAGCATCCATGTAATAAGGAATCTGTTATTGATGCTTTTTGTTTTAGTCTGTTCAGAACACTTTCACAAAAATACCCCAGTCTGTGAATCTATTTCTTATAGTTCTGGAAGCTGAGGTTCAAGACACCAGCTAAGTTCAAGATACTAGAAAAGTTGGTGTCAGGTGAGGGCCAGCTTCTTGGTTTGTAGACAGCTCTCTTCTCACTACGCTCTCACTTAGTGGAAAAAACGAGCCTCTTTTATAAAGGTGCTAGTCCCATTCGCAAGGGCTTTACTCTCATGGCTTAATCCCCTCCCAGCATCCTCCTCTTAATGCAATCATATTGAGGGTGAAGATTTCAACATATGAATTTTGGTCAGGGGAACACAAACAAGTTAAACGATGAGACCAGTCTTAGGCCCCAAATAGCATGGATGGTTCACCTACGATCATCTTCTCAGCATTATAGGCAGACAGTGGCCTACAAATAACTACTACTAGAAGTAGTCACAGAGATCTCTGCAGTGCTTTGCCCTTGTCCTAGGAAGAGTGGGTCAGCAGGTTGTCACACAGAGAAGTTCAAATGAGAGGGGAGGTTCTCCTACAATGGGCTAAAACAAGAACCACAAACGTATCTCAGGAACCCACAAGGAAGAGAAATTCTTTTGTACTGGAGCCAGTGGAATGGCCAAAGTGAAAATGCATGTGATATTGGGGTATTCATTTTTCCGGCTGTGGAGATGGGTTATGGGATAAGGAAAAGCATATGGAGCACTTAGTCCTTATATAAGCTTCCGAGCAGTCAAAGCCAGCTCCTCCTCCTAACATGCCAGATCAGGACATACCTGGGCCCTGTGCCAGGGGCTTCTGATTGACATAAAGGCCCCAATTCCACCCTGCAGCATGATGTCAGTCAAAATCTGCCAGCAGGCATTTCTTTTAGGATTCTTATCTTTCCTACAGGGGTTTTCTTCCGTTTATGGAAGTACTTAGGGTAGAACCAGCCAGAACTACAAGGTTAACAACAGTAACTTCTCATTTCCTTTACCAGTTGGATCACTGTGGCCTAATTTCATGACTCTAGAGCAGAAACACTTCTCTACAGAGAGTACACCACAGATTTCCAGAGCTTCTAAGATTCTAGCAACTGCTTTCTGCTATCACCAGGGATACTGCATTGACACCTGTTGGAACAACTAAGTTTGGATTCAATTATCTGAACTTCTAGGGCGCAAAAGGAGACAAATGAACATTAATGGGCAGCCTGCTGTGTACAGTTTCACTGCCTAACTTGGCTTTCTCACAGTTGGTAGAAGCTCATTGGTCTAAAGCAGTGTTTTTCAATCATTTTTATCTCATGGCACACTTCAACCTATAATTACACTTCTACAACACACTTAAATTATGTTGATTAAAAAAAAAGAGTATATTATATATATATATATATATAATATGTACATATATACACACACACATATATGTTTAGTGTGCTTGGAATTTCTTTCAAAAATAATTTAATTAATGATCTTTTCTTCAGAATACCAAAGAAAGATTGTGTTTAGGAAGAACAAAGAGAGTTTAGAGCACTTCCAGAGAGTTGGAAGAAAGTTCCTCTCTTGGTGAAGAAAAGGTGAGAGAGAGACCTTAATTATTGATCTTTAAAAAATCTGCAGTACACCCAAGATCTTCTCATGGCACATCAGGGTGCCATGGTACACTGGTTGAAAATCACTGGTCTAACGAGTAATTCTCCACCATTTCTTCTTAAATTAAATGATTGAATCTTTCTTATCTTCTCTCTGTTAAGGAGCATTTATTAGAATTCAAATTTATATGTCAGCTTAATTTTGGAGAACAATTTAGAATAGAAAATGAGTTTTGAAGACACGTGGGTAGTTTGCATTGTTGTAAAAAATGTCAGATGTACAAGAACTGACAATTAAGTTTGTGAACTCATCCTAGAAAAAGTGCTATTGCATACCTCATTGCTGAATATCACTACGATCACCATTGAGGTCCTCCCCTTGGGAATCTACGCACCAACACTGGTGCCTAATCTATATTTTAAAGCAATTTTGGAACTTTTCTCTGTCATGACCATCAGAACTGTCATATGGCACACAAAAATACACAACAGCAATAATGAATGCCACTCAGTAAGATACCGCCACACATTGACACAAACACAGTTGTGAGACATTGATATATCAAGGTGATGAAATCGTACAGAGTTCTTTGTCAGTGCTGCCAACATAAGCACACTGTGGAAAATTCACAGATTTATTTTAGACCTTTGTAGAATTACAGCTCTGATGGTCATTCCAGAAAAGAGTTCCAAAATTGCTATGACATATAAACTAGGAACTGGCATTGGTGTATGGCTTCCCAAGGTGGGTACTTCAAAGGTGACCATAGTGATATTCAGTGAGGAGGGATGTAGCACTTTTTTCTAAGATGAGATCATGAACTTAATTGTCTGTATATCAAAGGTGTGAGGTAGCAGAACCTCAAGGTACCTATAGTTGTTTGCTGTATCATGGAGTAGATTTTATGTTCATTTTCTGCTGCTTCCCAGACAATGGTAACAGACAACTAGGAGTTACTATAGCAATGACCAGGTCACCAAATGCAACTCTTTCTGTGAGATTGTCCAGAGGCACTGGACTCTGGGTGCTGTTTCACCTATATCGTAATTTCTTCTCAGTTGTTGGTGGTTTCTTTCATTCAACCATTTACTTGGATGTTGAGACAATGTTAATGAGCACTCTACATCCAAGATTTGGAGACAACATGACATGTGCCCTACCTTCTAAATAGCTTATAGTTGGAGACATGTGCCTAAATAGCTATCACATAGTACAATAGAAGTGGAGTTAGGGAACAAAGTCTATGTGATACTCACATATAGATCATGCTAAATCCTCTAGGGGATTAGGGAAGACCTCCAAGGAGCCCAGGACTGAGCGATCATGATTACAAGGATTTTCCTTGTTTGAAAGATGGAGTGAAGGATCTAAGAAGACAGGAGCATCATGAAAAGAATCTAGAGGCATTAAGTACTTGCCAGGAATTTGGTGCAGTTGGAGATGAGGGTGTCTGACCAGGTAGGTTGTGTTCAGAAAGCCTCTGATGTTTTACTATTCAGATTTGGTTACTTTGCCCTTGTTGCTGGGGTTGAAACACACATCTGATCACAAAGGAAAGGGAGAGGAATATGGGAGGAGAAATAAGGTCACTTCAGGAGCCTGTGGTATGTGAAGAGACTGCTCAAGGGAGGAGCCTTGCTCTGTTTAAGGAAAGGTGGCTCAGAGTTGCAACTTATGAACTATATTATTAAGCAGAGCAGGATACATTTTGGAGAAGACAAGAGAAAAACATCTTCTAAGCAGAAGGAATAAATCATTTGGACTGTTATAAGGCAGAGACAGAGTTTTTTCTCTGAAGACTTAAAAGGGAAAGTGGAATTTTATCTTTTTGGATCATTTCAAATTGACACCTGTACTAATGCATGATTCCAATAAAACTTGTCCAGCTTCTTCACTTCTGATTAATATGATCACATTTATCTAAAATTGGTAAGAAATGAATAACAAGATCACTGGGCTATTGCAGGGAATAGGTACACTATGTATGAGAAGGTGCCCACTATAGAGTTTGGCACATCATATAGAATAAGAAAATATGCCTCCCTTCCTCCCCCTTCTCTCCCTCTTTTCTTTCTTTCTGATTCTTTCTTTGATTATTTTGATGGCCAAGGGAGATATCAATCTAGCTTAGGCTTTTCACAAGTGAGCTGGTGAATTTGTATCTAACAAAATCCATGCATTGAAATAACAGTGACAAGCTCTTTCAAATTGTGCAGTTCATTTTCACCCTTGTGATTGTTGAGAGTAAACTCTTGGAACTGAAATACGTTTCCAGACCACATTTTCCCTCCTTGTCACACATGGAGTCCCTTGTTTGCTGTGAGAACTTATTCCTAAGTCTATTACTGAGAGGGCTGATACCAGTGTTGTAGAAAAACAAGCCCAGTCTATTTCCTTTGGAAATAAAAGGTGATGTATCTTAGTGGCACCTCCAGAAACCTGGGTACTCTGTTCATAATCAGAGTCTCGACTTGAGTTCTTATATCTTGGGGACCTTTTGTGTAGGACCACATGATTCTCTCAGGTTTAGAAGTGGGGAACCAATAGCACCAAAGATGTACATACAACTGAAATTGCTGACCAAAGAGCTTACACTTTCAAAGCAGCACTTAATAAAACATAAGAATGCAAGAACCTTAAAAAAATAAGTGTTTTTTGGTGTTTCAAATGAATTAACTCTAACTATTTGGCATTCTCCCAAGAAAGCCACTGCCAGAGCTGTCATTTCTAAGCATAAGTCTGATTATGCCAAGTCCATGTGCACAAACGCTTAACTATTCACTGAACTCAATATAAAGTTTTAAATCTGTTTTCAAGGATAAGTAAAACTCATGCATTTAGAGTCACTTCTGAGCATCTAAGACATGCAATCAGGGAAAACTGCTGGCATCTTTGCTCCCTCCCTCATTTTACCCTGTAAGCCAATAGACTTTAATAAAATCAGAGTGGAGCAAACACTCGGGGCCATTGCTGGAAGCCCACAGATCAGCAATGGACCTCCCCACCACCACCCCAAGCTCCCATTTTTAATTCTACTCTATGTCTCATGTCTCTTTCTTTATCATTGTTTCTAGCTCTATATTTCTTCAGTCAGTGGCTGCCAGTTTCCACAGGTCTTAGTGGACCCTGCTCCTGGGGTGGGACCCCGACACAAAGGCACCTTTTCTACTTCCTCTTTCTCATACCTTCCTCTATTTAAGGGTAATAAATTGTGATCAGAGATGTCAAAACAGCCATTTGGGGTTTGATTTTCCAAAGATACAGTCTTAAAAAGAGATTATTTTTTTCCAGACAGAGTGTTGGGCCACAGATGCATTACAAACTTCAGCCCAAAACATATTTCACAATGTTTATCATGAAGGAAAGGAGAAAGCACATTTTTGAAAGTCAGAAGGGGGTAGTGGACCTAGTCATGAATTGATGGAAGACAAACAATATTGTCTTACTGGTTGATGAACCACCCATTGGGAAGCAGCGTTATTCACCAGCAGTTTCCAAAATGGGTTGTACATAGGAAATGCTCAAGATCACCTGTAACTTCTATATATATGTTTTCTCCAAGAAAAAAAAAAATAAAAATGAGAATAGAGCTTTTGTGTCTTTACTTAGTCACATGTCAGATGGTCTCACCTTAAGTTTAGGTGATGAAATAAATATCAAGGTTACAAAATGAGAGGGCACTGACAGTAATGCCTTGCACATGATTTATTTTTGGTATATCATGATGTGTTGCAATTTCTGTGTGTCTCGTTAATGGAGTTATCCTTTATCTAGTTTTACTTTAACTAGCTTTTCCATAATGGACTCATGGTGTTTAAAATTACTGCAAAGAACCTATAAAGTAAAGGTACATGCAGAATGCAAGCAAAAGAGAATGTTGATAAATTAGCAGTATAGATACTTCCACTCCTAGATGAGTGCCTTGCTATGCACAATAAGAAGTCAAATCAGTGATGATATAATAAGATCAGAAAAGAAGCAGCCAAAGACAAAATATAACTCAAGATTTTTTTTTATTTATTAGGTCATTTATACATAGATCATGAATACATTTATGCCATTGTAGGAGTACAGTCATCTGTGCCCTTGTAAGGTCAATCAGTCTCCCATTTTGTGAAGGCAAGTTTAAAGTCTTTTGTGAGTTAGAAAGGAAAAATCCTGGTGGATTTTCCAGGCTACTCCCTTAAGAGAATTAACTGCTTCCAAATGGTCAGTTAAAGGATTATTACTTAGCATAAGAATAACCTTGGTAAAGTAGTTATCAGTTAAGCCAGTCAAACCTTAGCCGATAAGGATAGTTTTACATAATAAGTGGTTATCAGTTAATCCGATTTATACATAGACCTGTAAACACCAGGCAGCAAAAGGCCTGTGGCCAGGTTCAAATCATATGTTTATTGATTAAGCCATACGATTAAGTCATGTGCTTGTT
>CAUYRH010126772.1:0-11262 GCA_963574655.1 Perodicticus potto
GCCGGGCGTTGTGGCGGGCACCTATAGTCCCAGCTACTTGGGAGGTGGAGGCAGGAGACTCGCTTGAGCCCAGGAATTGGAGGTTGCTGTGAGCTGTGATGCCACAGCACTCTATCCAGGGTGACAGCTTGAGGCTCTGTCTCCAAAGAAAAAAAAGAAGCCTCTCAAGTAGCTGCCTCCTTATAACAACAAGAAGGGAACAAAGGAATGTGGGATGAATATTAGGAAGAGAGAAAATATATAAACAAAGGATTAATTGTTTAATCTGAAGAAAGAATTCCTTAAGTGGGAAAATATATATTTTCTTTTGTTTTCCTTTGACCACAGAGAGATTGTTCAGGGAACAGAAAAATAAATTATGTGTCAATCACAGCCTGAATGGCCTCCAGAGGAGGATGAGTTGTCGCAGTTAAAGCACTTTTTGTTTTTTAGAGACAAGTCTTGCTCTATTGCTGAGGCTGTAGGGAAGTGGCATCCTTGTAGCTCACTGCAGCCTCAAACTCCTGGGCTTAAGCTTCCCAAGTCGCTGGGAGTACAGGACACCACCATGCCTGCTTCATTTTATTAGTTTTTATTTTTGTGTTTATTTTTTTGTAGAGATAAGGTCTTGCTATGTTGCCTCTGGTCTTGAACTCCGGGGCTATTCGAGTGATCCTCTTACCTCAGCCTCCCAAAGGGCTGTGATTACAGGTGTCATCCATCATGTCTGCCTTGTACCTCTTATTTTCTGATGGGGGTGGGAATAGTCTGCCTTTCATGTCTGCAGGTTCCCATTCAACCAACTGCAGATCAAAAATAATCCAAGGGGAGGCGACTCCCGTAGCTCAGTTGGCAGAGCGGCCGCCACATACACAGACCGGCTGGCAGGTTTGAACTGGGCCTGGGCCAGCTAAAACAATGACAACTGCAACAACAACAGCAAAAATAGACGGGTGTTGTGGCAGTCGCCTGTAGTCCCAGCTACTTACGAGGCTGAGGCAAGAGAATCACGTAAGCCCCAGAGTTTTAGGGTGCTGTGAGCTGTGACACCACAGCACTCTACCCAGGGTGACAGCTTGAGAGTCTAAAAAAAAAAAAAAAAAAATCTGGGGGTGAGAACCCAGTAAAAAATAACAACAGGCTTGGTGCCTGTGGCTCAAGTGGCTAAGGTGCCAGCCACATACACCAGAGCTGGCAGGTTTGAATCCAGCCCAGGCCCACCAAACAACAACGATGGCTGCAACCAAAAAATAGCTGGGCGTTGTGGCAGATGCCTGTAGTCCCAGCTACTTGGGAGGCAGAGGCAGGAGAATCACTCAAGCCCAGGAATTGGAGGTTGCTGTGAGCTGTGATGCCGTGGCGCTCTACCCAGGGTGACCGCTTGAGGCTCTGTCTCAAATAAATAAATAAATAAATAAAATAATAAAAAAAAATACAAAATTTCAAATATAGTATAACAACCATTTATATAGTATTCACACTACATTGGGCATGATAAGTAACCTAGAGATGATTTAAAGTATATGGGAAGATATGTGTAGGTTATCTGCAAATACTGTTCCATTTTATGAAAGGAACTTGAGTGACCTCAGATTTGAGGGGGTCCTGTAACCAATCTCCCATGGATACCAAAGGATGCCTATACACTGGAACTCATGAGTCACTTCACGACAGGGATATGTTCTGAGAAATGCATAGTGAGGCAATTTTGTCATTGCGAGAATGTCTGAGCATGCCCTTACCCAAACCCAGATGCTGTAGCCGACTACACACCCAGGCTCTGCAGTACAGCCTAGCGCTCCTGGGCTCCAAACCTGCACTACAAGGCTGGGTGCCACTGCCCAGGCCTGTAATCCTGGCACTCTGGGAAGTCGAGGCAGGAGGATTGCTTGAGCTCAGGAGTTACCAGTTCAAGCAAAAGTGAGATCCCATCTTTACTAAAAATATAAAAATTAGCCGGGTGTTGTGGCAGTTACCTGTAGTCCCAACTACTTGGGAGGCTAAGTTAGGAAGATCACTTGAGCCCAGGAGTTTGAGATTGCTGTGAGCTATGACACTATAGCACTCTACCCAGGGGGACAAAGTGAGACTGTGTCTCAAAAGAAAAAAAAACACACACACACACCCAAAAAACCTATACTGCATGTTACTGTTCTGAATACTGTGGGTAATTGTACCACCATGCTAAGTTTGTGTGTATCTAAACATAGAAAAGATACAGTAAAAACACAACATTTAATCTCGTAGGACCGCCATCACACATGCAGTCTGTTCCGCCATCACACATGCAGTCTGTTCCGCCATCACACATGCAGTCTGTTGTTGACTGAAGCATCACCCCCGTGCCCAACTATACTTATTTAGGGGAGCTACAGTGCTGAGTGTCAAAAAGGGCTATGCTAATTACAGGTCCTGGTCGGAGGAGAACAGGTGAGGGAGACTGGAGCCCATCCTAAGAGGCTGAGCCCTGAAATGGGGTGCATGGTAAAGAACTCCCACCTGGCCTTAGAGAGAGAGGACTTGGGACCTCTACGTGCCTTTGTGTGCTGTGAGGTATGCGAGGAAAAACTACGCATCCCTTCAAAATCTTCAGTAATATCTACTTCGCTCAATGATGCTCTGAGCACAAACGGGCTCTTTCTGGGCAGCTCTGTAAGGTGGAGAGTGCACTGCTGGGCACAAGTCCGGACAGAGCCCTTCCCTGCAGCCATATGCATCATACTTACACAGCCAGGAAATGTTTTGCAAGGTACATATTATTTAAAATTTCCACGTACAGAGATAGGTACCTATGGGGCTCGGTATTTGCGTGTCCAATCTTTTTCTTATTGAGATGTTATTGGCTACTGCTGAAATGATCCTGAATGATGGATCCCTTCAGCATTCCAGTCATTAGTCAGAAATCTTCACTGAGCACTCGCTATGGTGCAAACTCTGTGCTGTTCCAGAGAAAGAATGGCTGACAGGCCAGAGCCAGCCTCTGGATGCAGTGCAGACTGGCATGGAGCCTCAGTTACGCTCCTGGGATGGGAGAAGCTTGCTGAGCATGGCTGGATGTGGGTGCTACTGCACCAGTCTTCATAGGTTCTGATCCCCTTGATGACGGCCTAGAGGGGGCTCACCCTGGAACAGACGAGACCATTCTGAAGTGTTCTGAATATGTTTATATTCCAATATATCCCCGATAATAAAATAGAAAGTATGCTGCAGGCCGGGCGCGGTGGCTCACGCCTGTAATCCTAGCACTCTAGGAGGCTGAGGCAGGTGGATTGCCTGAGCTCATGAGTTTGAGACCAGCCTGAGCAAGAATGAGACCCTGTCTCTACTAAAAATAGAAAAACTGAGGCAAGAGGATCACTTGAGCCAGGGGGTTGGAGGTTGCAGTGAGCTATGACACCATAGCACTCTACCCAGGGTGACAGCTTCAGACTCTGTCTCGAAAAGAAAAACAAAAAAAAAGAAAGCGCCATGTGATCCGACAGCAGGTTGCCCAGCAGGTGTGTTTCAGGCAGGGCCTCTCCAGAGCTGCTTCCTTTCCATTTTTTTCTTCCTTGCTGCCCGGGGCTGCACTTTCACCTTGACTTTGCCCCCTTCACTGGGAGTTCTCCTCACAGGGCTTGCTTGAGGGATGCTTCTCGTGAGTTGAAAGTTAACCTGGAAGGGAAAAAGCAAAAGCTAGGAGACCTGTTTGGCCCCTCTTTTGCCACAGTTCTGGGTTCTGACAGCAGGAGACTAGGGAAAAATTATTACAATGACCCAGAGCAGCGCCAATGGGTCGTTGGCTAATATTCCCCCACACACCTTGGTTTGCAATCAGGGGTGATTCATGGGGTGTGGCTCGATGAACTTAATATACATTAATTTTATATGAATTAGAAAAAAGTTATATCTACAATTCAATTCATGATTTCACCAATATTCCTGCTTAGGACAAGAACTATGATTGACGGTGCTGTAACGACCCGCCTTATACTGCCCAGGTGACTCACACAGGAGCCACGCTCAGGCATGTTACTGGGTGTCGCAGCCCTTCAGAACTAACCCTCCTGCCATAATATAGATAGTGGAGATGATAGAGTTAGTATGGATTCTCAATCTCTAAATTTCCATATGCATTAATGCTTTCTCTCTCTCTCTCTGTCTCCCTAATGAATCCCTTCAAGGGCTGCATTGCAACTTCTTCCCTTCTGGCCATGGCATGCAGATGGAAGATGCTTGTGACTGACAAACGTGGAATATTCTGGGTGTGGGGGAGCCGTCCTGGCAGTGTCCCAATCACATTCCCCTGGCGCAGACCTGGCTTTCCCCCCTTGGAACAGCGTAAGCTGCTGAAGCCAGCTGGGACTTGGAAATCATGCCCCCGTCTGAGAGGCCTCTCTGTGAGGTTATTTCCTGCTTCTTCCATAGAAAATCAACAGCCAGTTTTTCTGCCAGTTCCCCAAAAAGGCAGAGGGAGAATTAGAGATAACCGCACTATATCATTTGCCATTTCCTATTTAATACAGGAATAATACAGGAGTCTAGGAAAGGAAAAGAGAGAGAGAGACCAAGATGAGGCACGGACAGAGGAGGATGAAAGGAGCAGCCACATCTGGAAAGCCGTGAGGAAAAGCAAAGAGAACACTGGATCTAAGAAAATGAGGTACAGTCCTTTGAAATAGAATGCACTAAAAGGGACTTTGCGGTCGTTTTTGGCATTGACTAGACTTGCTCGTAATGCAAGACTTACATGTGCAGCTGCCTACTGGTCATTTGATTTTAGAATATAACAATCAAAAAGGGAGAAGATACGCTGGTCGGGGTACAGGGATCAGCTAACAGGCTATAATGGAAGATCTACTTCTTGCATTCTGCATCTGCAAGCAGAAGTCATTTATAACATTCGGGAGTTGGGAGTAGAGGGACTGGGAGAGCAGAAGGGAGATCTAGCTACAAATTTCAGAGGAATTTTCTTTTTTTTTTTCAGGGCCAGGTTTGAACCCACCACCTCCGGCATATGGGGCGGGCGCCCTACTCCTTGAGCCACAGGCACCGCCCATTTCAGAGGAATTTTCAAAGGACAAGGAATTATGAACACAGGTTGTGAACTCAGCACGAGGCCTGTAACACACTGGCTAAGGAGGCAGCCTGACAGCCTGATGTAGGTTTGAAGCCTCAGCTACCACTTACTCACTGGGTGCTACTGTACACATTGCTTATTGTCTCTAAGTTGCAGCTTCTTCGGCCACAAATGGGGATTCTTACATCTACCTTACAGGTGAAGGTTAAATGAGATAATTCTGGAAAGCTCTCATATGGGATCTGATACATGATTATTCAATAATTAGTATGTATTACCATAGTCAAAAGGACAAGCTACGTGACTTGACTGCTTTCTACGTTAGCTTTAAGGCTGTGTAGAGAAGAACTGGACAGAGTAAAGAGGCTCCAAGAAAGAGCTGACTTGTGAGATTTAAGGTCTGCAGATGCTCATTAAATAGGACTGCCTCATTATTTTGTTCTCGTTCCAGAAATCTCAGGATTAGTGTTCACAGTCTCTGAGCCCCTTTATCTCTGAGATCCCAACCTAATGTGACCAAAGATGCAAACGTCCAGGCTGTAACTTAAAGTTCTTTGCTTCTCATCTCATCTTTAAAAGAAAACCATGGAGAGCTGAGTATCAGAGGGCAGCTGCCTCTTTGCAGTAGGGAGTAGAAAGCAAGTCTGTCTGGACACACAGGGCACCTGAGGGCTGGTAAAGCGCCCCCTGCAGGCAATCCTTGCTAGTGGCACAGCAGAGTGTAAGTGGTGGGAGCCTGAACCTGCGTATCTGGGCAAGGTCTCCAGGATTTGCTGAATACTTCCTGTGTGCCAGTCGCTGTACTACATGCTTCGTATGCATGTTCTCATTTCAACTTCTTGTCAAGGAGGCACAATTATCGCCAACTTTACGAGGAAGAAACCAAGGATAAATCAGGTAATTTGTCCAAGGTCTATGGGCAAATGAGCTGGATTTAGAACCAGGCAGTACTTTGAATCACTGTGCTATGTGAAACAGTGAAAGAAGAAAAATTAGGATATGAGGGCAATTAATTTATTTTATTCTTGAGACAGAGTCTCATTCTGTCACCCTGTGTAGAATGCTGAGGCATCATAGCTGACAGCAAGTTCAACTTTTAGGCTCAAGCGATCCTCTTGCCTCAGCTTTTCCTTTTTAGTAGAGATGGGGTCTTAGTCTTGCTCAAGCCCATTTGAAACTCATGAGTTTAAGCAATCCACCATCCTCTGCCTCCCAGAGTGCTAGAAATACAGGTGTGAGCCACCTCTCCAGGACACAATGAATTTATTTTGAAGATAGTTAGTTGAAAGGGGAAGCTGGGCAAAGATTAGAACTCGGCAATTGGTTGTTTAAAACATCATATAAGAGATCCACACAGTGCTCGGCAAAGCTCAGCCTTACTCACCAGTACGGGTTCTGCAGGACCCACAGTCACAGACACTGTCTCAGGGTCAAACCCGGGTGCTGTGGCAGTGACAGTATAGGTACCTGGAAGCAGCAGCCGGAAGTAATCACCATGGTCACCTAAATGTCACAGGGATATAACTCGGATTTGTGATTTAAAACTTATCCAGAACAGAAACTTGAGGCTATTTGGGGGTTTTAGCTGGCCACAACTTTGGTTTTTCTTAATGGTGTGATGAAACTGGTAAAGATCTAAGTCATTTATAGATCTAGGTTATTTTAATAGAAATATGGGCCTCAGTTCCCAGGAAGTAAGAGTTTTACTGTGCCTGCACCTAAAGTATTGGGCTTAATTCTTGACCCTGTATTTTAATAAAAATAAAAATAAATTAAAAAAACAAAAACAAAAACACATCCAGTAAAGGATCACTAGGAAAAGAGAAAGGTTGAACGATCTGGGAATGTTTTGCCCGATACAGAAACTACCTGAGGTCTCCGTTTTGATGTTTGAAGGGCCGCTGTGAAGAAATGACGTCTAACTAAAGAAATGAGAAGGAGAGCTCTGAATGTAAGTTGCAGGGAGGCAGATTTTGCTAGACAGAAGTAAAATTACTGTGACAGAGCTATAAAAAAAAAAGAGAGATGGACTGCTTTATGAAATTGTGAGCATTCAAGCAGAGACTAACTGAGTCTAGGGCCCGGGAAAGCCACACAGTTGTGTAGTGTGCAATCTGCACAAAGGATGTGGAGGGCTTGGGGACACCCAGCAGTTAGTGGTGCTGTAAGTATGTAATCTTATATTCAGAAGGAGGGCTGGACTAAGTGATCTGATTCTGAGAATCCTATTTTGATTTTTAGTTTTTTAATTTTTTTTTTTTTTAAACAGAGTCTTGTTCTGTTGCTGGGGCTAGAGTGCATTTATGTCATCAGAACGTACCACAACCTCAAATTCCTAAGAGCAAGTGATCCTCCTGCCTCAGCCTCCCAGGTAGCTAGAACTATGGGCAAGTGTAGCAACAGCTGGCTAATTTTTAAAATTTTTTGTAGAAATGGGGTCTTGCTATTGCCTGGGTTGGTCTTTTTTGTGTGTGTGTGACAGAATTTCACTTTGTCACCCTTGGTAGAGTGCCATGGTGTCACAGCAACCTCAAACTCTTGGGCTTAAGCAATTCTCTTGTCTCCGCCTCCCAAGTAGCTGGGACCACAGGAGTCCGCCACAACACCTGGCTATTTTTTTTTTTTTTTTTTTGAGACAGAGCCTCAAGCTGTCACCCTGGATGGAGTGCTGTGGCATCACAGCTCACAGCAACCTCCAATTCCTGGGCTCAAGCGAGTCTCTTGCTTCTGCCTCCCAAGTAGTTGGGACTACAGGCGCCCGCCACAAACGCCCGGCCATTTTTTTTTGGTTGCAACCTTCATTGTTGTTTGGCAGGCTGGGGCTGGATTAGAACCCGCCAGCTCAGGTGTACGTGGCTGGCGCCTTAGCCCCCCGAGCCACAGGCGCCGAGCCAACACCTGACTATTTTAAGAGATGGGGTGTTGCTCTGGCTTAGGCTGGTTTCGAACCCGTGAGCTCAGGCAATCCACCCACTTTGGCCTCCCAGAGTGGTAGGATTATAGACATGAGCCACCTCGCCAAGTCCCCCCAGGCTTGTCTTGAACTCCAGGCCTCAAGCAATCTTCCTACCTTGGCCTCCCAAAGTGCTAGGCATACGTCAGAATCCTATTTTTAATATTTCTTCTACCACCTTCAAATCATGCCAATGGAACAATAAAAGTCAAAAGAAGCTTGTTTTTCTGAGGCAGGGGTTTACCATTTTGGCTATTGACTTTCCATCCCTTTAGAATCAATCATGAAAAAAAAAATAGAATCAATCATGGCAGTGCCTGTCAAATGTAAGTAATATTGCAATGAATAATTGAAATAATAAATGCAATTAAGAATAAGACAGACGGGCCGGACGAGGTGGCTCACGATACTAGCACTCTGGGAGGCCCAGGAGGGTGGATTGCCTGCGCTCACAGGTCTGAGACCAGCCTGAGCCGGGCGAGACCTCATCTCTAAAAAAAAAAAAAAATAGCTGGGCGTTGTAATAGGAGCCTGCAGTCCCAGCTAGTTGGGAATCTAAGGCAAGAGAATCGCTTAAGCCCAAGAGTTTGAGGTTGCTGTGAGCTGTGACACCACAGCACTACCAAGGGCAACAAAGTGAGACTCTGTCTCAAAAAAAAAAAAAAAAAAGAGCGAGACAGACAATAATGTGGAAGTCTTTTTTTGTCCTCTATTACACATCCATAATTGGCTTGGCACCCATAGCTCAGTGGTTAGGGCACCAGCCACATACACCGGGGCTGGCTGGGTTCAAACCTGACCTAGGTCTGCTAAACAACAATGACAACAACAACAACAACAAAATAGCCGGGCATTGTGACAGGCACCTGTAGTCCCAGCTACTGGGGAGGCTGAGGCAAGAGACTCACTTAAGCCCAAGAGTTGAAGGTTGCTGCAAGCCGTGACCCCACAGCACTCCATAGAAGGCAACATAATGAGACTCTGTCTCAAAAATAAAATAAAATAAAATAAAATTCCATGATTGCTTTTTTTTTTTGAGACAGAGTCTCACTCTGTCACCCTGGGTTGAGTGCTGTGGCATGATTATGGCTCACAGTAACCTCAAACCCTTGGGCCCAAGTGATCCTCTTGCTTCAGCCTCCCAGCAGTTGGGACTATAGGTGCATGCCACTATGCCCAGCTAATTTTTCTATTTTTAGTAGAGACAGGGGCTGGGACTGTCTCTCACTCTTGCTCAGGTTGGTCTCCAAATACCTGAGCTCAAGTGATCTTCCGTCCGTCCGTCTCCCAGAGTGCTAAGATTACAGGCATGGGCTACCTCATCCAGCCAGGTATTTACTTTAAAATAATTAGCAAAGATGGTGTGTTATTATGCATATGTTGGATAGCTTAAGTTATACCCCCAGAGATAGCATTTTCTGACCTGGGGGAGCACACACAGGAATGATTAGCTTGTGTTGTACCAGAAGGCCCACTCCAGACCCAGCTACTATGAAGGCTTCAGCCATCTTCATCTCTGTACTCTGCTAAATAGCATAATGAATGTTAACAATGGGTTTTGTCATTGGTGAAATGGGTAGTTTGTTAATTTGGCATAATGGGCTGTGGAAGTGGGCACTTAATTGGTGAAATTAGTGGTGTTCAATATATGTTGGTTGTCTAGCATGTTTTAGAGACATTTCTTACCCTTGCTTGAACAGAGTATAACAATCTAGCAGGCCTAGGGCCTGTGATCTTCAGGGATGGTGCCTGAAGTTTGATCCCTAAACAGTCCTGTCTGATGCCTATGAATTTAGAATATTGCCTTTGCTTTCAAGGAATCTGTCATGTAAGATGCATTCAGATCACTTGAAAGAACAGAAAGCTGAGGGGGCCGAGCACCATGGCTCATGCCTATAATCCCAACACTCTGGGAGGCCAAGGCAGGTGGATTGCCTGAGCTCAGGAGTTAGAGACCAGCCCGAGCAAGAGCAAGACCCCATCTCTAAAAAAAGCTGGGTGTTGTGGCGGGTACCTATAGTCCCAGCTACTTGGCTGAGGCAAGAGGATCACTTGAGGTTGCTGTGAGCTGTAACACCACAGTACTCAACCCCAGGGTTATTGCAACTCTGTCTCAAAAAACAAACAACAACAACAATAAAAACCCAGAAAGCTGAGAGTTCATCTAGATAAAAAGATAGTAGGAATTGTAAGATGTTTGCTTGGCAATATATGTTTGTGGAATAGAATTTAATTGAACCTGAAAGTAACCTGGTATCGTTATGGGGAGTTAGGCAAATCCCACCTACCCCTAACCCTTGGTATATGTTATATGTTAAAAACAAAACAAATAAAAAACCCTAACAGTTGTGCATGATTGAATTGAGCTTGATCGCTTTGCAACACTATTCTGCCATGAGAATTCTGTACTCTTCTAAGGTTTTAGGTAGCTCCAAAATCTGCTTTCACCATCACTCTTGCACTGCAGGAGATGGATAGAAGGAATCTGGCCAGTGGAAGTATAGTGAAAGGCCTGAGTCAGGGACAAGGCTAAATATCACTTTTATAGTCCTCTTTCTACCCCATTTCACTGGAGTATATATGAACTATTAATAGCCTTAGGCATGGGCAGCACCTGTGGCTTGGTGGGTGGGGCACCAGTCCCATATACCAAGGGTGGCAGGTTCAAACCCAGCCCTGGCCAAACTGCAACAAAAAAAAGCTGGGCGTTGCGGTGGGCTCTTGTAGTTCCAGCTACTCGGGAGGCTGAGGTAAGAGAATCGCCTAAGCCCAGGAGTTGGAGGTTGCTATGGGCTGTGACACTACAGCACTCTACCAGGGGTGATAAAGTGAGATTCTGTCTCTAAAAAAAAAAAGAAAAGAAAAAAATAGCCTTGGGCCAAGAAAATACCCTGAAAGTTGTGGGGTATCCAACCTGAGGCCCCTAGGCCACATGCAGATTATTTGAGGACTGTTTTGGTAGTCTGTGGTGTTGGGTATCGCAAAAAATATGCACAGACCTTTTTTTTATTTGAGACAGAGCCTGAAGCTGTCACCCTGGGTAGAGTGCCGTAGCATCACAGCTCACAGCAACCTCCAACTCCTGAGCTTAAGCTAGTCTCCTGCCTCTGCCTCCCAAGTAGCTGGGACTACAGGCGCCTGCCACAACGCCCGGCCATTTTTTGGTTGCAGCCAACATTGTTGTTTGGCAGGCCCGGGCTGGATTCAAATCCACCAGCTCAGGTATACGTGGCTGGCGCCTTAGCCTATTGAGCCACAGGCACCGAGCCAA
>CAUYRH010126773.1:0-50161 GCA_963574655.1 Perodicticus potto
AAGTGCCATTTCCCTACAGAGGATGCATGGATAGCAATATCACCAGCCATTAAAAAAATGGATGGCCAAGGAACCCATACACCTATATATACCCTGAGACTAAAGGCCTAAAGGAGGAGACGGGGAAAGACCGGGAGAGAACGGAGAGAGCTTCTCACGCCCCACATGAATTCTCTCCCTCTACCAGGAGCATTAGTGTTTTCTGTATTCATTTCTATAAATAAATTGTCCTACCACAGGGGGGGGGGGGAATAATGTAATGAAGAATAATAAAATACACGTATTTAAAAAAAATAAAATAAATGTTTTTCTATCTTTTAAAAAAAAAAGAAAAAAAAGAGATAAAGTAAATACTTATCAGAAAAACTCATCCTTTTAACACCTTTAAATCCCTAAATCTTCAATAACTGCCATTATTTTTTCCCTTTTAAAACTATAGTTGTCACAGGAAATAACTAAGTCAAAAACCTCAACTTAATTTCTGCAAATGTGAGTTATGAAGAAAGAAGCAAAGGAACAAAAATCTAACAGGAAATCTCTGCTGAAGTTTCCTTTGTGACAAAACCCAAAACTCATAGCAAGACAAAGATCAACATAAGGAAATTCATGATTATTCCAATGTGGGATAACATACCATATGCTCTTCTATAACCAGGCACAACAGGACACCACCTAAAATGGCTTTCTTAATGTACTCTATTGGGTCTAGGTACAGAACTGGAAGCCATATGGTGCAATTCAGCCCTCCACATGAACTTCCGAGTTCTTATTATGTTTTGTCACATTATTTCACTATCATTTTTGATTTGAATGTGTAAACTGGTTTTCCTATAACAATCAAGACCTCACTGAGAATCCCACAAAGAGAAGTAACTTCTGTTTGCCTTGAGCAAGGCTGTAGGAACTCTTTTCAGCCAGGATGCTGGCTTTAGATTCAGAAGGTCCAGAGTATCCAGAGAGTGATATGTGAAATGTTATGCAGCCAACAGACTTAAACACAATGAAAAGGCTCCTAAAAAAAAAAAAAAAAAAAAACATCTAAACAAATATTGTTGTAGGTCCTGATTTAGGGTCCCATTTGTATCTCTGGATTAAAGAGGTTCTCTCAAGCCCCATTGTGATTTAGATTAGCTTAATCATGTACTCATCCATCTAACATTCATTCAACAAATAATTAGCTGAATGCTACATATCTGCAATGTGTCAAACACAGAGCTAGGCTCAAGGGCTACACAGAGGTATAACACATCTCTCCAGCGTTTCATATGTTAAAAGTTCAGTGGGAAATACAGATGAGTTTGGAAGTGATTAAATGTGTTGGAATGCTGATAAACCTATGGGAGGAAAATGTTGTGAAATCACCAAAAAGCTAATAATGAATGGCATCTGAACAGAATCAATATGTTCCAAATCAGACAGAATGACAGAGCCCATGATACCAATAAATGGATGTTAATTGGGTAGAAAAAAATTAGAATAGTGTTTCAAGTGGATAAAATACAACTGTGAAGACATAGAGGCATGCAGGAACATATATTTCTAAAGGATTTATTATAATTTAGAATGGCTAGTCTTTCTTGGTGCAGAAAATTTAGCATCACTAGTTGGTAAGATAAGTAAGATGAAAGGCATTTGTGAGGGGTACGAGGGAGTGTCAGGACAATTTTTTTGAAGGATTATAATGAATGGGATTAAAAATGGCACCAGTGGACACTGTGGAGCCAAGAGTCTGGGAGAGATGGTGTCATATTTGGAACAAAACCTAAAAAAACTGGCTTGGGGTGTAGAATAGGGTTAAGTTTTTGAGGAAAAGTTTAGGAAAATAAGTAGGCTGCATATAATAAAATTTCTCAAGCCCCAGTGATATTATCTATAGTTAGGCTCTGCAAATACAATCCATAGGAGGGAAAACAACTCTTTCTCAACATTCCTTAGACACATCACATTGTTGCTGATGTTATGCCCTCACTAGGGATGCTCCTCTCCTTTCATGGGAGGTCCAGACTGAGTTTCAAAAGAAGCTTTCCTTAAAACATTGGACCTTTATGCTCTTTCCTTTTCTAAATTCTCATCATTTTGTCATCTTGCTGATCCCAAATCTTACAAGACAAAAGCTTGCACTTAGAAATAAAGGTTCTTCCATGACTATTTCAAAATTTGATTCAACCCAACCTATAAAATGCCTTCAGAGTAGTCATGATCTGTGTGTCTCTGCAGGTGATTTTCAGGCCATGGCTGTTCCAAGCCCTTGATTAGGTCTCCCTAGAGTAGGATAAGAGTGTGAACCAGGAAAAAGAAAAGGGAGGAATCATTGATCAGGAATCACTGATCCTGTGAGAACAGATGAGAAAAGTTTAGGAGAGTTATTGAAATCATAATGTACGTCAGAAAACAGTCCTGGCAGGGTCCTATGACTCTGTGAAAGAGAAAAGTAATTCCTGAAATGTGAGGCTGGTCCCAAAATAAAGGTAGTTTTCTAGGAATGAATCTTGGTTAGAAGATTGGTAGATTCGAAAGTGAGACCTTCCTTGATAAAGATGCACTTGTGAAGAGGGCCCAAGAGGACAAAGAAACTTGCTGAGAACTTTTTATTTATTCTCACTTCTCTTTGACTTTCTATGAGCAAAGCAGAGCCTGAACATATCTATGGCCTCTGTAAGTTCAAGAGGACATGCTTCAGAAGAAATGCAGCCATTATATAATGTGAGATCCTACCAGTGTCCAAGAGACCAGCCAACTCCCAAATCAGTACAATGTGGCCTTAATATCTTGACCTTGTAATAATTCAAAACATTTTCTTTCTCTTGCTTCTATGGAATTAACAAAAGAAAGGAAATAAAGAGAGTTCTGACATTAATTTAGTAGCCGCTCATTCTAAGAAAAGTGTAATGCATCATATAGATATTATACATGCAAATATTTTCATCATTTATTCTATCAACATCTTTGAATATAAAAATTAATGTCTCCTTTTTATGGAAGAATAAACTCTGACTTTCGAAGATGAAGCCCTGTGCACAGAGGTATAACCAATTAGCAGTTAGGGAATGGGAACGCGAATTTAAGTCTATGAGACCACATTAGACTTTATATAAATGTATATTTTTTCTGTATAGTATCTTTCAGTATATTGAGCAAATGTAAAAAAAGAAATCTAAATCTCATTCAAGATCTTTGCACAGATGTTTCAACTTCATGACCTGATTTTCAGCTAACTACAAAGAAGGTATGCCAGGGATACTGGAGCAGACATCTTGCACAACTGTTCCACCGGCATTGATGTAGGTTTTGTTGAAGTAATTTCACCTGTGAAATTCTGTCTTTCATCTCTGAATGCCCAAGCACTTTCCCTCAAGCACCGAAGGAATTTGAATTATGCAAGAGAATGTAAAAAGTTCAAAGAAGCACTCAGTTATTTTCATCCAGGTACAGTTTTTTTTAAGTTCATTTAATTAAAAGTGTACTTTTTTTCTAGAGGACTTCAGTCCAAATTCACATTAACACATTTTCTACTTTTGATACTGCCATCATCACCATTCTGTCATCCAGATGTTTATCACTGTCATTCTTAACCTTTATACCTGCATATGGTATGCTGAGGCATTGCATTTTCAAGTTGGTGATTGGAATCACCAGTAATCTCCTAAAATGCAGATTCTGTAGCCCTGGCTAAGGCAAAATAAACCATAGTCTCTAAAGACAAGAACCTGAAATATGAATTTTAATGCTTCAGAAGAATCTGCTGGCATTTACAACTTAGATAGTACATTCAAATGTGTTCTCTTATCTGATCTTTCCATCAGTCCTTTGTAGGAAAAAGTGCTGTCAAAATTTTAGAAACTCAAGGGGAATTTTCCAAGGAAAGACAGATGACATTAAATCTCAAAACACAAACTTACAAGCACAATACCATTTCTATTCGTTTTTTTGCCAATGCAATGATTTATGTAAAGGCCACATGGCAGAGAATCATGGTACTAGATAGGACTTATCTACAGGCAAAGTAAGAGTCAACTGACTGTGTTTCCTTGAAGGCTTTGTTGAAGAATGTTGTATAGCTGCATTTAAGCTAAGGTAGTGTGTGATGCTTTGCATCTGACATAAACATGGAATCTTTGTATGATGCCTTACATGTTCAGGGTGAACCTCTTACATTCCCAATTTCTTCTGGTCAATCTCTTATTTTCACTTCCTTCTCTATGTAATTGTAGTCTATTATTTCAAATCGATCCTCCACCAAACTCTCAATGACCTCAAGATGATGTCTTTCACAGTACTTTCAGGCATCAAACCAAGCCATCAATTGACTCCATGCCTACATCTGGCCTCTGTGCTGATTTATTAAAGAAAACCAGACCAAGATATAGTTTAGCTCCACTAGAAAATGAGGGCATTGATTTTAAAGAGTTAAGAAATCTTCCCATCTTGTATAACACAAACAGACCAAGCAGAAACTATTCATAAATTTTGTATAGAAATGTGGAAATTATCAGTTTCAGATTTTTTTTACCCTTTAATAGCACCAATTTTACTTTAAAATACACATTGTTACTACTTAATTTACACAAGTGAACCAAGTTGAACATGACCCTTTGTATATTTAAGAATTCAGAAGTGAATGCATCTAGATTATATTGAGATAGCAAAATACACACACACATGCAAATATAAACACATACACAAACATCTAAAAATAGTAATTGCACTATTTTTTTTTTTTGAGATAGAGCCTCATTATGTCACCCTCCGTAGAGTACTATGGCATCACAGCTCACAGTAACCTCAAACCTTTGGGCTTAAGCAATTCTCTTGCCTCAGCCTCCCAAGTAGCTGGCACTACAGGTGCCCACCACAATGCCTGGGTATTTTTTTGCTGCAGTTGTCATTTTTGTTTAGCTGGCCTAGGCTGGGTTCAAACACAGCAGCCATAGTGTATGTGGCTGGCACCGTAAGCACTGTGCTCTATGTCTTTCTAATTTTAACCTCTGTGAAGCAGCAAAATGTGATGTGAGATATAAATATTATACGTAGATAAATATCTGCTTTGACCCTAACTCCAACAGTTCACTTTCGTGAATTTATCCTAAATATGTACCGATACACATATACAAACACATCACAATAATCCTGTGACATAAATAATCTATGTGTTCCAAATTGGAAGAAAAGGAAGATTAAGAAACAATTCAAAAAGTTACATATCTAGATGCCAGATATGATTGAAATTATTTATTTATTTATTTATGTTATATCATAGTTATGGGGTACAATGTGCTGCTTTTATATACAATTTGAAATACAACAAACTGGTTAATATTGTCTTCATCGCACTATTGAAATTCAAATTCAAGATTTTTAAGCGTAAATCAGGTACTTTTTTCCACTCTACAAACACACAAATCCATAAAAGTTGTATTTAAAGTCAAGGAGAGATTGAAAAGGCAAATAACTACTTTTCAATTAGATGATTTTAGAATTCTGTGAGCTCTCATTTTTTAACCATACTAGCAGCTCAGTTCACTTTGTATACACTGATTTCCTCAAGGAAATGATAACGTTTTCTTGGCATCCTCTATAACCATGTACTATGTTGTAATTGTAAAAGCAGTTATATAAAAACAAACAAACAAAAAAGTAGAAGGAAAGGAAAAGGAAAAAAAAAGGAAAAATGACAGTATAAAATTGTATAAAATTGAGGACAATCTCTATAGAGCGAATTACTGTGCACAACAGCATCTGGGACTCCCACTGAAACATTTTTTTCATTCATTCATTCAGTGTATTTTGCATGCTAGATGTTATCACATATTCTAACTCATTTAACCCCATTAATAATTTAAACAAAGAAAGAAAGAGGAATAGCAAGAAAAGGGGTGAAAGAGGAAGGGCAAAAAAGCAAGACAATACATTATTTTCCCTACATTATGACACTTTGATAGGAAAACAAAAGACAACTCAAATGTGATTTCAAATAGATAGCTTGAGGACACTTACAGTATGTTTCACCCATGGCTTTTTAAAAGGATATTTAGCAGCTTGTGTTAGACAACCACAGAAACACACTGGCATTCCAAGTGGCAATAACTGGCCTGTGCTTAAAAGCAACAGAAAATGGTAAACATAAAAGAGACAGGAAGCACCACTGAGTGACCTTGGAGAGGACTGCCTTTAGCATCAGGCTGAGGACATTCACATCATTATCAGGAACTAGGAGCACCTGGCTGTTGGAATAAAATTTTGGAGGGCATTTCCATAGGGGGCAACACCTGGGTGCCAATCTCTCAGGCTTGCATTATGGCACGGTGCTTTTGATTATGTGAGAACAACAAAGATCTACCTGGAGGCATATCAGGACTCCAGCTGGAGGTATTACATTCCTTGACAAAGTAAATCAGTATATTAAGAGCCTTGCCACTTAGAAGCCTCTTAACAAGTGAGAATCCATAACTACCCTTGTCCCCTCTATTTCATTTGAGACATTAAATCATTTACATGACACTGCTTTTATCATTTTGACTGCAAAGTAATTAATTTTATGTTTGAAATATGGTGGGGGAGGGGACATATTTTCTTAGTTTCTTAGATGTCAAGCAAATTTCACAGAACCCTGAAAGGAAAAGTTCACAGTTTTCTCTTTAAAGATTTAAGATGTTATGAGAAGAATGCCTGATTGACTGGCATTGTTCAATGACTGTTATAATTATAGGAACTCTGCTAGGTGTCATGGTCTCAAATCAATCAAAGTAATCAAGAAATTTTTAAAAATTCCTCACTGCAGTAAAAGTCAAAAAGTAACCCTCCATAATAGTGTGGACAAAAGTATAATTCATCCAAATAGTATACAATCAGATTGATAAGGTCCCATGCTAATTTAATTATAGCCAATTTAAAGGCCCTAATGCTAATAATACTAAGAACAAAATAAGATAATCTATAAGGAATCCTTTCGTTATGCACTTATAGTAAATTCTTTATGTGATTATAGCATCTACCTTAGCATCATTTGCTTAAATGATATAATTTGGGCTCTAAAAAAATTGAGTAATTGTCCTATGATCATACAGGCAAGTCTGACAATTGAATCCTCAGTTCAGTTGTCCAGTTATCTCAGTTCAGTTATATCTCAGTTTCCAGACTATTTTCTTAAACATTTTTATTATTTATAAAATTTATTTATTATTACTTCTTATTATTTCATAACTTTTTGTGAAGACATAATATTTCCCCAGAACATAATGTTAAATTTGCTATCTCTAATTTCCTTGGTCATGGACAATATTACCACCATGACATCCTTTCCTTACAATATTTTAAAGTAACATTTTATTTAAAGTAACTCAAGCTTGAGAACTCCTATGGCATGTCTTAATTATCTGCCTTGTCATTTGGCTCAAGCAGAATTTGAAATTTCAATTTAGATATTGTAAGTGCAGTTGTGGGCAAGCATGATGGTGGTCCTGAAGGATCATTGCACTGAGCTCTCCTAGTACAACTGGGAAAAGGGAGAAAACCAAGCCATACTAGGCACAGGGACCTTACCTGGAGTTGTGGCTTGGGGTGTGCAGTGAGGTGCTGATATACTGGATACAGCAAGTGAACTGGGGCGCTGGAGTTCTGACACACTAGGTAAGTTTTTGCAAGCCATGGGAATGGCCAGTCCCTCTAGGGAGGTCTGGGAATGGGAGGGTTTGGTTTTCAGAGGAAGCTACACATTGAGTGAAAGACTGAAAGAATGGATAGAACTGCACAGTATATGGCAGCCAGGTTTGAGTGCTTGTTGGAGTAGATTTGCCATGAGTTTGGTGACAAGAATTCAGCTTTACTGGGAAGGTCTTGGTGGCCAGGGCTGCCACTGTGGGAAGGTCCCAAGAGGGTAGTGAGGGTGGGCTCTTACTAGGGGCCTAAGGAAAAGGCCTTCTTAGTTCTACCTGCTGAGATCAGACCTCCACTGGAAACAGAGTAGCACACCCCACAGGACTTGTTATTAGAGGGCACTGTGAGACCTGCCTCTGAAGGACTCTGGAGAGCTTTAAGATCCCAATCCAGTGGGGTGTGAACGCTGAGAAAACAACCAGGTGATCACTGCTGAAAACTAAGTTGGGAAATAGGACTATGCTAGGTAACTAGAGAGAGGTTACTGGCTATGTTATCCATCCCCTACAACCACAGCACCACCTGGTGATTGAGCAGCATATGGTAGCATAAGTATATTTCTATTACAGTTGGTCCCTTCAGATAGATAGATAGATAGATAGATAGATAGATAGATAGATAGATAGATAGATAGACAGACAGATAGATTCTCTCTCTCTCTCTCTCTGACACTCTAGGCAAATTTATGCAAGTCGTGGAATGGCCAGCCCCTCCAGGGAGGTCTTGGGATAGGAGAGAACCTTTCTTAAGTTTGCAGTTTTCAGGGGAACCTGCACGTTCAGTGGAAAGATTGGAAGAATGGTATATATCACATAGATAGATAGATAGATAGATAGATAGATAGATAGATAGATAGATAATTTTTTTTCCTATCTTTGTTGTTGTATTTTTTGCTTTTTCCTGTTTTTTTCTGTCTCTTCGTTGTTGAGGTTGCTTATTTTTGGCTATTATAACTTTTTTGGGTTTTGTTTATGTGTTTTGTTTTTTGCTAATTTGTTTGGTTGATACTTTTCTTAACGTCTATTTTCAGTTCCATCTAGAGAAGAAGGGCTCCTGTATTTTTTGGTAACAGTATTTTAGCCTCATTTATTCTCTCTCCCTATTTCACTCCACTACATTTTCTCTTTGGATAGAGACTATTCTACTTTTCTAATCTCTCCCACATAAATTGCTTGCTCAACATTTTCCTCCTTTATTTGATTTAATGGTATTTTTAATTTCCTTTATCTATCCTTATTTTACTATTCTTTCTTTTTTCCTTTTTCTACTTAGACCTGGGGTGACATAGCTGTTGTCTGGCATGTAGGCCACAGTAGTAGTCTGGCTCAAGGAAGTCAAGAGACCTTACTACCTTTGGCCCTAGGAAGAAATTATTGGCAAGACCACACTGCAGAATTTTTCTATTTCTTTTTCATCTTTAGTTTTTCCTTCTTGTTTTTTGTTTCTGCTTTTTCTTCTCTTCCTATTATTGGGCAGAGGAATAGTCTGGCACTACTGAGACTGGTAAGGAGTGCCTGATTTCAACGCCCCCACTGAGCTCAGCCCTTGAAAACCTTGAGTTACATGTAAGGCCTTAACACCATTTCTTCTTTCACTCTCAACCATACTTCCTGGCCTTCTCTCCAGTTCTTTAATTTTTGTCCATTATTCCCCCTTTCCTTTTCTCTGTTTCTTTTCTTTTACTCTTTACTTCTTTTTTTCTGCTTTCTTTTCCTCTTGTTTCTCCCTGCTTGCTTGTTACTATTCTGCTCCTTTCAGCCTCATATCAAGAGGCATCTTCAACACCTAAACTCTGAGATAAGTTAATTTGAAACACAGGAAGAGTGAGAAGGAAAAAGAAAGGAAAGGAAGTGAAAAAGAAGAAACCAACAGAAAAATTTAGGCACCACAAAAACCAAAATAGAGAAACTCCTCCAAAGGACCACGAGGCAGCTTTTACAGAAGATTCCACCTACAAATAATTAATGGTTTTGAAAAAAAGGAATTTAAAATATGGATGATGAAGGCAATAAACAGACAGGATGAGAAAATGGAAAGACAGGACCAAAAGTCAGAAGAGAAATATGTAGAATATAGAAAGGATATGGGATAGCTTAAGGTAATGAAGAAGACAGTCAGGGAATGTAAACATGCAGTAGAAAGTATAAAAATAGATTAGACCATGGACAAGAAAGAACTTCAGAGATAGGAGATAAAGTTTTCAAGTTAAACCTGGTAGCGAAAGAGGCAGAAAAGAAGACAAAGAAAACAGAATAGTTGCTTAGAGAACTTCAAGACTCCATGAAGCATTCAAACATACAGATAATAGGGATTCCTGAAGGGAAAGAAGATTGTTGCAAAGGTATGGAAGCCCTACTGGAGACTATCACAAATGAAAAAGTCCCAAGTTTTACTAAAGATCCTGACACACTCCTTTCAGATGGATCTTGAACCCTGAGTCATCTCAACTCAAACAGAGCTTGTCTAAGATACATTGTAATGCACCTGTCCAAAATCAAGATGAAAGAAATAATTCTGCAAGAAACCAGAAATAAGTGCCAACTGACCTATAGGGGCAGAGGCATTAGGATCATAGTAGACATCTCAACTGAAACCTTCCAAGACAGAAGAACATGGTCTTCCACCTGCAACATTCTTAAACAAAACAATTTTCAGCCAAGAATTCTGTATCCTGCTAAACTAAAAATTGATAAAAAAAAAATCAAATATTTTTTCTCAGGAAATTTGCTATAACAAGAGCAGTTCTATAAGAAATACTTAGATCTATTCCCAACAATGACCATCACAATAGACTGCCACCAAAATAAACATCCAGAAGCTAAAGGTCAAAACTTAGCTTCCACAATGGTGCAAAGGATAAAACTATACAATGGACTTTCACAAAACAAAATGAATAGAACTCCATAACACATATTGATTTCTCAATAAATGTCAATGGACTGAATTCACCACTGAAAAGGCATAGGCTGGCTGATTGGATAAAAAAGCACAAGCCATCCACATGCTGTCTCCAGGAGACACACCTAGCCTTGAAGGACAAATCAAGACTCAGGGTTAAGAGATGAAAAATGGTATTTTAAGCAAATGGAAAACAGATGAAAGGAAGAGTTGCAATTTTATTTTTAGATATAAACAAACTGAATCAACTAAAGTTAACAGAAAAAAAGATGTACATTTCATACTGGTCAAAGGAACAACAAGACATTTCAATTTGATATGTTTATACACCCAACGTAAATGTTTCCAGATTTATAAAACAGACCTTGAGGGTTCTGAGCAATATGATATCCCATAACACCATAAATCTGGGGATTTTAACAGCCCTCTGACAGAACTGGACAGATCCTATAAACAAACTAAACAAAGATACCGAGGACTTAAATATGATCCTGCAACAAATGGGATTAATAGCCATATACAGAATACACTATCCCAAAGCTAAGGAACATACATTTTTTCTCATAAACCCATGGTATGTACTCCAAAATTGACCACATCCTAGGATAGAAATCAAAAGTCAGAAAAATTAAAGGAAGAGAAATTATACTTTTTCTCTTCTCAGACTACAGGGCAATAAATTTAGGTAGAACTCAACTCCAACAAAAACTTTCATCCCCACACAAAGATTTGGAAATTAAACAACCTTATGCTGAATGACAGTTGGGTTCAGGGAAAGTTAAAAAAAAGGAAATCATTAAATTCCTCAAAACATAACAACAAGGAAGACACAAGTTACCAAAACCTGTGGGATACAGCAAAAGCAGTCTTAAGAGGAAAATTTATCTCATTAGATGACTACATTCAAAAAACAGAAAAGTACATCAACAAACTCAGGAATAATTTTATGAAACTGGAAAAAGAAGAACAAGGTAATACCAAACCCAGCAGAAGAAAAAAAAATAACCAAAATTAAACCAGATTGATGAAATTTAAAACAAAAAAATTAACAAAACAAAAAGTTGTTTTTTCAAAAAAATAAATAAATAAAATCAATAAACCATTGGCCAGACTAACTAGAAATAGAAAAGTAAAATCTTTAATAACCTCAATTAGAAATTATTAAGGGGAACAACAACAGATGCCACAGAGATACAAGATATTATCTCTAAATACTACAAGAAACTCTATGCAAACTACAAGAAATTTGATAATGTGAAGGAAATGGATTAATACTTGGAATCCCACTTTCTCCCTAGACTTAACCAAGAAGAAATAGATCTCCTGAACAGACTGGTTTCAAGCACTGAGATCAAAGAAACAATAGACAATCTCCCAACAAATAAAAGCCCTGGTACAGATAACTTAATACCAGAATTCTATCAAACCTTCAAAGAAGAGCTTATATCCATCTGCAGAAATTATTCCAAAGAATTGAGAAAGAAGGATTCTTCCCTAACATGCTTTACAAATCAAACATCACCTTGATACCAAAAACAGGAAAAGACCCAACTAAAAAGGAGAACTTCAGACCAAGGTCACTAATGAAAACAGATGCAAAAATTCTCAATAAAATCCTAGCCAATATATTACAGCTTTTCATTTAACACAATCATACATCACAGTCAAGTAGGTTTCATCCCAGGGATGCAAGGCTGGTTTAACATAGGCAAGTTCATAAACATAATTCACCATATCAACAGAAGCAAAAGCAAAGACCATATGATCCTTTCAGTAGATGCAGAAAAAGTATTACATAAAATTCAGCATCCTTTTCTAATTACAACACTTAAGAACATAGGCATAGGTGGCAAATTTCTTAAACTGATCAAAGCCATTTATGACAAACCCACAACTAATATTTTATTGAATGGAGTAAAACTGAAAACTTTTCCTCTCAGAACTGGAACCAAGTACAGTTGTCCTCTGTCACCACTACTATTCATCAAAGTGCAGAAAGTTCTAGCCAATACAATAAGGCAAGAGAAGGAAATAAAGGGCATCCAAATGGGGGCAGAGGAGGTCAAACTGTCATTCTTTACTAACGATATGATCTTATATTTAGAGAACCCCAAAGACTCAACCACAAGACTCTTGGAAGGGATCAAAAAAGACAGTAATGTCTCAGGATATAAAATCAATATCCACAACTCAATAGCCTTTCTATATGCCAATAACAGCCAAGAGGAACAGCTAATCAAGGACATAATCCTCTTCACAGTGCCTTCAAAGAAAATGAAATACCTAGGAATATATCTACTAAAAGAGGTGAAGGACCTCTACAAAGAAAATTACAAAACAATAAGAAAAGAAATAGCAGAAGATATTAACAAATGGAAGAACATAACCATGCTCATGGCTGGGAAAAATCAACATTGTTAAAATGTCTATACTTCTCAAAACATTCTACAGAGTCAATGCAATCTCCATTAAAATACCATCATCGTATTTTCAAGATTTGGAAAAAACAATTCTTAATTTTGTATAGAACAAAACAAAACAAAACAAAACAAACCTGTATAGACAAGGCAATTCTTAGTAAAAAAGCAAAGCCAGGGGCATCAGCCTCCCAGACTTTAGGCTGTACCACAAGACCACAGTGATCAAAATAGCATGACATTGGTACAAAAATAGAGACATAGACATCTGGATCCAAATAGAAAAGCAGGAAATGAAACTAACATCTTACAGACAGCTTTGGTAAACCAAACAAGAACATACTCTGGGGGCAAAAATGCCTATTCAATTCATGGTGCTGGGAGAACTGGATATCCGCATGTAAAAGACTGAAACTGGACCCTTGCCTTTCTCCACTCAACAAAAATTTATTCAAGATGGATAAAAGACCTACATTTAAGGAATGAAATGATAAAAAAAAATCCTAAAAGAAAGCCTAGGAAAAACACTTAAAGTTATCAGCCTTGGGAAAGACTTTATGAAAAAGACTTCCATGGCAATTGCAGGAACAACAAAAATAAACAAATGCGACTTAAACTGGATAGCTCTTTACAACTAAGGAGACAACAACCAAAGCAAACAGACAACCCTCAGAGTGGGAAAAGATATGTGCATGTCATGAATCAGACAAAAGCTTGATAACTAGGATCTACAGAGAACTCAAATTAATCAACAAAAAAAGAGCCAACAATTCCACATATCTCTGGGCAAGACAGATGAATAAAAACCTTCTCTAAAGAAGAAAGATGAATGGCTAACAAACATATGAAAAAAAATGCTCTTCATCCCTAATTTTCAGAGAAATACAAATCAAAATCACCCTGAGATATCACCTAACCCCAGTGAGAATGGTCCATATCACAAAATCTCAAATCTGCAGATGCTGGTGTGCATGTGGAGAAAAGGGAACATTATTACACTGTTGGTAGGACTCAAACTAATACAACCTTTTTGGAAGGAAGTATGGAGAATCCTCAAAGAACTCAAATTAGACCTCCCATTTGATCCTGCAATCTTCTGGGCATCTACCCAGAAGAAAAAAATCATTTTATTATAAGGACATTTGCACTAGACTGTTATCATAGCTCAATTTACAATTGCCAAACTGTGGAAACAACCTAAATGCCCACCAACCTAAGAATGGATTAACAAGCTGTGGTATATGTATATGTATACCATAGACTACTACTCAGCTATTAAATGAGATGGAGTATTTACATCTTTTGTATTAACCTGGATGGAGGTAGAATGCAGTATTCTTAGTAAAGCATCAGAAGAATGGAGAAGCAAGAATTCTATGTACTCATTCTGATATGAGTACAATTGATGACCTAGCATATGGTGGGGGGTGGGAGAATGGGGGAATGGAGAGAGGGATGGAGAGGGAGGAGGGTGGATGTTCACCTCTTGGGGACGGGACACAATTATAAGAGGGAATTTACCTAACAAATTCAATCAATGTGACTTGGTTCTTTGTACTCTCAATCCCAAACAATAAAAAAAGAAAGAAAGAATAGTTAGAAACTATATCTGATATTTTTTTTTGCATATGTATACTCATTACATCTTCAAAGTGAATCTAGTTACCCTAGATGGAACAGACCAAATAGTCCAGATTCTAATATTTCCTCTATAACCATTCTGTACTTAAAAGCAAGAGTGGGAGCTAGAGATTACATGTTGGTTTTTAATAACTGATTCAAAATGTTATTTGGCAGTTGGAAAAGGGTTTTTCTACAATAGATTTTAAATCCCAAACTACTACTTTACATCTTTCAGGTAATTCGAGAACGAGGTTGTAGATATATTAAATGTTCACCATCTTACAAGCGATTCATATAGGCTAACCCACTAGGGAAACTCAATAATTGTGGAACGAAATGAGAAGTATGTTTCCAATTTAGAAGAACAGAAAAACTACAGTAGCAAAGTAGTGTAAAATAATATAAGAAAACCTTCACAGGACTCTATACCAGCATCAAAAAAGAACTAAGCTCAGCTCCCCCTAGGCCATATGTTGCTACAATCGGCAGACTTTGCTGGGAATTTTTGGTTCTGATGGAAAATGCAATGAAGCTGCTTTGCTGAGTGATTGCTTCTCTACAAAGACACTTTTAGACTTCAGGGACAGATGTCAAAAAGGGGCTGATAAGAGGAGAAATCCGTTGTTTGTTTTACTGTAACTTCAGCTTCCTGTTAGTAAAAAGAAAAACTTCTCTTTTCCGTGATAGATGTAGGAGGATTTCAAACAGTAAATGAGGTTGTAACATAAACATCATCATTTCTTTTAAAGTACAGTAGCAATTGTCAATGAAGAAAGTCAGCCAGAAATATCATAAAGCTAATTAAAATTATGTCAGGAGCTAAACTAATTAGGACACCAGTGTACAGAGATATGTCATTGTGTCATTCTGGAAAAAATAGAAAGAATAAAGCATTGAAATTCTCAGAAAGCAAATGAAATAGAGAATTTTATACAATAGCAGGAAAGCAAATTAATTACTGCTTTACTCAACACTGACAAGAGCATAATAGAAATAATAAATTCTAGAGAATGTTTAAAGATTTAAAAAAACAAACAACAAAACTTGTTTTTCAGTTACCAGTTGCTTGCCTCCTCCTCTGTCAAAATGACTCCTTTCCTCTCCGAGTACCTAAAGGAAGTCACTTAAAGTCTCCGTAATATAGAAGAAGGGAAAGGCCCATCAAAGCCAGCGAAATCTGAGGGTGGGTATACCTTTAAAGATCTGAGTCCTTAAAATTATAAAATTAATTTGCATGAGGTTCTGACAAGCTTCACTGTGAGGGGAGAGAACACAAGAAACATTACAGCTCTTCAATTTCTAAAATCCATTTTTGTACACGAGCTACTGGTCATGTCTTTGCAAATTTCTTGAGCTGCATCCCCATAAAACAACAAAATTGGGCACTGTCAGCAGAAAAATCAGCATTTTGAATACATCAGTCAGAAAACAAGCACATTTAAAAAACAGACTTAAGAAAAGGTCAAACGGGAGGTTCTGGAAACACACTCAAAGCTCTCACATGAATGCCTGTATCTATCTATTCAGAAGCTGATATACTGCTGACTACTACAAATATGCATTTCACATGATTCCTGCTCATTTCATCTCTCATAGCAAAACTTAATTAAATATCTCTACGTTTGGATTTTTGATATGTTTTTGAAACTTTCAGAATAATTCCCTTAAGCCTTGAATACTCCTAAAAATATATATTTATGAGTACAAAGAACTCTGCTAGAAGTCACATTGGTTAATTACAGTAAAACAATCTTTGTGATAGGTATCATGTATAAAGTTAATTGTCTCATTAACCTTAGCCATTGTAATCTAGTCCCATAAATGAGAATCGAAAAAGGGCTAGAATTTTTTTCAAAGTAATGACATCAAAATAATGTATATTCTTATACTGTGATCTTTAAGATTTAAATGCTTATCTCTAAGGTTAGTAACTAATATTGTAATATCAAGATGATAGATTAATAGAGAAACTGCTTTTACTGTGTTAGGAATCTTAGAACATCTTAGTACATCTCAGATTCACTATCTTTATTGTTCTTCTCCATTTCGACCACCAGACAAAGGAAAATTAAATAATTGTTTGAGATGGAAGAAACAAGTCCCTTCAATATGAGATAAATCTATTGAGATGGGTAATGGAAAACTTCCAGAAACAGCTAGTAGCTTCTGTGTCCACAGGGCTAAGGAAGAATTTAAAACATTCTGATTTGGTGGCTGAAACATGTGATAAAGTGACAGGCTTTGACCAGTATCTAGGAGGTTGCATTATATTTGAGCAGATGTTCATTCACTGTTCTTCCAGAAGCTACAATTATTGACACACATCCCCTACACCGAGGGCTGAACACAAACCCCATTTTCTGGGCCCAAGTAGGCCCATAAACTAGTTTGATCAATGTTCCATCTAAGCTGCCACTCCTGGGAAGGGGTGGTGGAATGCCCCAAACAAGACCACATTCCTACACAATGGCAGTTTTAAAATTAACTTCTGCCCACACGCCTCTAGTGCCAATGGTTGTGACAAATTTTAGATATACATTCCATTTCCCTAAACCCCCTGCCCACAGGGAAAGAGAAGCTGAATATAAGCCCCTACAAAGAGGGCCAACTCAACTACCCACTTGGAACCCCCTCCACCATGCTGGAGGCTATGTTAGGCTGTGTTTTCCCTCTTCTCTTATCTATCAATAAAAACATGTCCTATCACTTACTCATGGTAGTCCATGAATTCATTTCCTGTTTTCCCATGACCAGGGATCTGGCAAACACATGCTGGTAACAATATGATACCTAAGGGGTTGAAGATAATTGAAGAACTCAAATGATTAACCAGGTATTGAAGTCACATGGAAGAATTAAGACTACAGCTGAATTTGACTCAGAAATTACTAACTAAATGTCTTCCTTTTTTTCTGTCTCAGTTGTGCTTTGTTTACCCAGATAGTATGTGGCAAAATAAAGTAATAAAATATTAAAATGACAAGAACTTATCAGTATAAGTAAAGCATCCATTGAATATTATTATTTGGTAAGTATTTCATTTACTTTTATATCCCCATTTAATCTTCAATGTGGCCTATTAGGTAATTAATTTACTCCATTTTATAGAAGACATTGAGACTGAAGTTCCTAATCTGGCATGGTCTCTTATATAAGAATATATACCAGCCATCTGTATCACTCTGATGCTTAGGGAGAGAAAAGGGACTTTTATATGACACTCATGTGAAACCTTTTTGACCTCGAAAATTACTAATGTGTGGCTTGGTACACAATTAGTACACACTGGTCTCTGCCCTGCAAAATAGGTACATAGTTGCCTTAGGGAAGGACTTATGTACTAGAATTTAGAAGACATAATAAAGAAACAGAAACCCAAAGGTATCCCTTTTTTATAGAGATAGAATCAGAAGGACACTGGATGTAGTTTGCTTAGGCCCTTGGTTTATTTTCATCTAATGTGGTGGATCTTAGGTCACATGCTTTTCTTAGACTAGTATGAGAAAACTCAATATAAGAAGCTTTTATTAGTCATAAACTTTTTTCCTTTAAAAGGAATTTTTCATACTTTGGACAATATCAAAAACATTTCGAAAGAATTAAAAGCCACAATCAGTCATAGTTATATATTTATATATTTTATTTATATTATTTCTCAATAACTAAATGCTCTATTGTTTTCCCAAAGAAGCAAGGAAACATATAAGTAATCTAGACTAGTTAAGGGATTTTTAAAGAAAAGATGAAAAGCCTGACTAAAAGAATGAAGACTCCAGGGAATGGAGGTAATCGAATGAATGCTGAATATTTCCTTTCCATAGATTCAGAATGTTCTAGAGTCTTCTAGAATAATGGTACTTGGTGAACAAGCGCCTAGTTGCTGTGGAAATTGATTTTAACATATGGCTGTGATTTTGAACTACAAATAAAGTGTTGGATAGAACTCTGCTGATTTTTCCTTATTATCTTCTATTATGCTCTTCTGTTTTCTTTTTTTTTTTTTTTTGCAGTTTTGTGGCTGGGGCTGGGTTTGAATCCACCAGCTCTGGTATATGGGGCCAGTGCCCCACTCACTGAGCCACAGGTGCCACCCTGCTCTTTTGTTTCTTTTCTGATGTCTTGACTACCCTTGATTCATTTTCTCACTTTCTCTTGCTTTTACTACTCTTGTCTCTACGTGTGCTAATTTTCCTTTATTACTATTTTTACCCTCTATATTATGAAATTCACCACATTAGAACACTTATAGAACTCAGTCTAGAAATTAAATTTATAAAAAATAATTAGTTGACTAAATAATTAGTTAACTAATTCAATAATTAATTGAATAATTAGTTGACTCATAGGGTCCCCCAGAATGCTTAATTATTGTCAGGAACCAGGACCACAAGATTTTAGACAACAAATATTTTTCAGGACTCCATTATCTGTTCCTTTTAACCACAGGCTTTTTGGTTGATTATTCTTTGGAACTAATCCTTTAAAATTTCAACTTAATAAAAAGCCATCTTAGAATACTGTGGTTTCATTTATTATAATTTCTTAATTTATTCTACTTATTTTCTCTACTCTTTACCCTATATTTTTTATTTTAAGTTAAAGAAACCTATTAAAAGTAGCTTCCAGTAAAAGGGTAATAATGGAGGATGCAAAGATATAATTTTTTAGACATTCATAACAAACACAAAAGAAAACACACTTCCTGGAGGCTGATACTTGAATATAAAATTCAACAACTGAAGCACTTTCTCAGTATTCACTTATATATATTAGGTGGTCTAATTTTTCTTTCTGTGTGTGTTAGGTCTAATCCCAGAATAAAAATCTAATATGCTCTTAATAGTTTCATCTCTAGCACCACCTATCTCTGGATTCCCATCGCCCTAGTAATCCCATCCTAATAGATATTTGAGCTCAGAGATAACACTGCCCAGTTATGTAATATAATTATCTTATTTTCATTTTTAAGTGCAAATTATTAACTCGTTAGTAAGAGGTAAACGAGTGCCCATCTCTGAGCTAATCGGTGCTTACTGGTGGGTTAAATTGTAAAGATATTATAACTCAGGTTTAACATTTTAGCAATTACTGTGGGTATGGTCACATATCAGAGAAGTACAAAAAGGCTAAGATAGGCACTTGATTTTATACCAACATCATATTCTCTTATTCATATTGACATGCAATCAGAAAGGATTTTTTTTTTTTTGAGACAAAGCCTCACTTTGTTGCCCTCAGTAGAGTGCTGTGCCATCATAGCTCACAGCAACCTCAGCCTCTTGGGCTCAAGCGATTCTCTTGCCTCAGCCTCCTGAGTAGCTGAGACTACAGGTGCCCGCCACAAAGCCCGGCTATTTTTTAGAGATGGGGGTCTCTCTCTACCTCAGGCTTGTCTCAAACTCGTGAGCTTAGGCGACCAGCCCACCTCAGCCTACCAGAGTGCTGGGATTATAGATGTGAGCCACCGCACCCAGCCAAAAAGGATGTATTAAGAATTCCAAAGTCTCTATAGAATTCTGTAGAGAAGGGGTATCCAAACCTTTTTTTTTCCTCTGCTACACATGGAAAGAATAAGAGTTGCCTTGGGTGCATTAAATGTGTGCATTAAATACACAAATACTAAGGGAAGCTAATTAGCAAAAAGAAAAAAAAAAGTCCATGTATAGTTTTTGTAATATTTGATACCACATATGAGCAAAAAAGTCCTCACAAAATTGGTATTGTGGACCCCTGGACCTCAGGGTGGACATCCCTGCTTTAGAGGTTTAGAATGATTCATTATATAATTATTTAAGCTCATCTCTCCTTATTAACTGCAAATCATCTCTAAGAGTATGTATGAATGGGTGAAGATAAAAATATCCTTTAAAAAATATGAATGGAGAAACAAGAATAATCTATCAAAGTAAATTGTAAACATTTGAGGTATAATTAAAATTTGCAGGCTTGGGGCAGAGGCTGTGGCTCAGTGAGTAGGGCGCTAGCCCCATATACTGAGGGTGGCCGGTTCAAACCTGGCCCTGGTCAAACTGCAACAAAAAAATAGCCGAGTGTTGTGGTAGACACCTGTACTCCCAGCTACTAGGGGGGCTGAGGCAAGGGAATAGCCTAAGCCCAGGACTTGGAGGTTGCTATGAGCTGTGTGACGCCAGGGCACTCTACTGTGGGCGATAAAGTGAAACTATGTCTCTCCAAAAAGAAAAACAGAAAAAAATTTACAGGCTTGGCTCCTGCAGCTCAGTGGCTAGGGCGCCAGATACATACACCAGGGCTGGAGGGATTGAATTCAGCCTGGCCCTGCCAAACAGCAATGACAACTATAACCAAAAAATAGCTGGGTGTTGTAGCGGGCACCAGTAGTCCCAGCTACTTGGGAAGCTGAGACAAGAGAATCCCTTAAGCCCAAGAGTTCGAGGTTGCTGTCACTCTAACCAAGTCGACAGCTTGAGACTCTGGGGAAAAAATAAAAATTTGCAATAATATTCAATTGAATTGGTTTATTAATATTATTTTCATCAAGAATAGCAAGAATAAAATTAAATGAGAATTAAATATTTATATTGTTCAAATTACCAGACAGGTACTAAATGAGTCTAAAAAATGGATTTAAAGAGATGACATCGATAATTACACATGAATTAAGTTGTGTGCAATGAATAAGTATATTTGGTTACACGTGGCTTTTAGTCTTTTATAGTTTAATGAAAACAAACATAGAAAAAAACCCCTTGTGGTGAATTTTATAGACTACATTTGGTAGTTCATATATACTTGAATTTAGTCATTTAGTATATTTCAAAGCATGTTGATTTTAATTTGGAAAATATCATGAGAACAATGCTTAAAGTTCTATAAAACTCTTGCAATATTTAGTCAGAAATAGTTAACAATAAATATACAACTGTCTTGCAAAAGTAATTAAACACACATACACACAGATACACATACACACACAGTTACTCTGAAGCATTCTTAATATTCTCTATTGCTTTAAATGAGATGAAATAGTAAATGTGATATTTTATACCAGAACTCTATTAAAAATTCTTAATCACAATTTTATTTGAAGCCTATCCTTCTAAGTAATCAACATAATAATTATTTCAGAAATCCAGCTTTTTCTGGTAATTATCTTCAGAAAGACAGACACTTAAAATAAATGGATAGTATCAGCTATATAAATGCTTATAGTATATTATTATACTTTCAAATTTTATTCATCACAGTTTTGTGTAGCCCAGTTGCTTATAATTTGCTGTAATTGCTCCTCAAATAGAGCATTAAGTTTTATGGCTTCATATTTTCCTTGACTAAAGGGCTTTATTACCATAACAATGCATAGAAAATGGAAATATTGATACCCATAACCTCTAAGTAATGTTTGCTTATTATTTAATGTGGGGATGCACAGCTTAATTCTAAGTGAAATCAGAAAGTGCCAAAGCAGTTTTTTTCTCTCCTAATGTTATTTATGTCTTAATCATAGGACTCTTAAAGAATAGAGACATTCCATTTTATTATGCATTTCTGTGCATAACAAGGCAGGTGTCTCTGTTAATGTCTAAAATAAGGAAAACAATGTTCTAATTTAAACATTTTTTGTTTTGTTTTTCACAGACTGATGCCCTTTTGTGAGCGCACAGAAATTTATAGCCAAGCTCTGATCTATTAGGATCAAGACATAAAAGAAAAAAAAATGGTTTTTAGTACAGAGGGAAATAACCTTTTACAATATTAATAAAGGTTCTCTATACTTACTATATATCTTTGACCCATAATGTCAGAAATATAGATTGTACCTTTAAATCACACTCTTCTAGCTTCATACCAAATTTGCACCATTCAGCTTTATCACAAATGTGTCCAGATTTTTATAACATCTGGCACATTTATAGCAATTAGTTCTGGGCAGGCTGTAGTGACGCCAGTCTCAACAGCACAGTCCAAGTACAAACACAAATTATGATTAGTAATGATTTATTCAATGATGAAGTAATTCATCATAGTCTGTTAAAGCCCAAAACTATAAGAGTTGACAGTTGTGATTTGTGTTATAGTTTCTTTTGATTACATCAAGTTCTTTCTAAATGCTAGACCAAATAGATATCCCAAACAGAAAGCAGTTGAAACAAACACCATGTCACAGCAAAACATAGTTAAAAATGCATTTTTTTATGCCCTTGGGATAAAATGATGAAGCTGTATCAATTTATACCAATCTTTTTCAAAATAGTACAGTTTTTGAAATCACTTTGAGAGATCTTCTAAATTTTAATTAATTCAGTTTTATCACCAATTGACTAAAAGCCTTTTGCATTCATAAAGAGTGTCATATGTGACAATCTCATAAAAGATTTGGTTCATTATTAACAGTGGTGATTTCTGTAAGAGCTAAACCCTGATGCATTGTTTCCTTAACCTCCTATATGTTGAAATTTCTTCCCCCTCCCTCTAGGTTGCCTACTTTATATTTATGCTTTGAGTTCTACAAAATGCCTTCCTGAGTAACTTACTTGGAGAATTGTTGCCTTGACTTGAATGCATTTGTCTTGGTCTAACTACTATTTCACTCACTGATGACACTGCAGCATTATTGTGTATATTGTGTGTCCGTATCTCGGGTAACATGCCTTCCTCACAGTGTTGAGTACAGTATAACATAGGTGCTTTAAAAAAATTCTTCCTCCTCTATATTCAAAAGGACAGGGGTGTTATGGTTCATGTAGGGACATCTTCAGAAGAGTAAGTCTCTGTTGGTGACACAATACTAACAAAAGATGCAATATGGTGTCAGCCTTAAGAAACTACATAGATCTACAAAGATCCAGCAAAGATCTATGCTCCTCTCCCACCCTAAATCAGGGCAGAAAGATGAGACTAGTTATCACCACCAGGAGGAGATACATGCACCTTCTTGAATCACAACTTGCCTATGAAAAGGAACCACTCGGGAATATCCATTTTGACTTGGAGTGAGAAATCACCTTTGATTGTGATAAGCTATTGAAATTTGAGAGATTCTCTGTTTAAGTAACTATTAAGGAGAACAAATAGGGGCCCTCATTCTTACTTTCATCTTTCAACCTGATTGCTTTTATTACTTTTATAGTCCAAAATAGGTTTATATATATTTTTTTTATATTCAGAAAAACAAAAGCACAGATGTTTGGACTAGGTAAGAAATAGTGGCAATTTGCTCTTTCATTTACTCTTCCAGAAATCATTACTTTTATTTAACCTGTAAAAAATATTCTAACAGAACCTGGAGTAGTATACAAAAGTAATCAAGATATAATGTATCCCTGCCTTCAAGAAGCACACACTCTCCTGTAAAATAAAAAGTCTTCACATTCTGAGGGCAAATATCCCTGGGCTTAGTTTTCTAGACTTACCACTTAATAACTTTGTAACTTCAGCTAGTATTTCCTTTTTTTTTTTTCTTAATTTCTTCATCTTTAATATGAGGATAGTAGCAGTCACTATCTCAAAAGGTCAACGTTACAACTGTGTAAGTTTAAAATGTTTAGAATAGTACCGAGAATGCAGGAAATTGTATGGCCAGGTGAGTTCTGTGCTAATTTATTCTTTCAAGATAAATAAACTGTATTTCTAGAAATGGAATAATATGATAAATACTAATTGTGGGTAGACAGAAGACACCGGAATCAAAGCCAGTTCTTTCTGATGTAAAATCTCTTTTTAATACAAATGTTAACACTTTTTAAGAGACATGATCAAATATCTTTAAATGATCCAGTTAATTAAACCAATATTTTTATGGAGAGCATTTCTGTATAATTGTGGTCTTTCATCATTTTATCCCACCTATATAGATACAATCACAAACTACTTTTATAAAAAAAAAAGTTAGTTTTCTTGCTGTAATCTACATTACTGTAGATGAGTAACATTTTCCTTGGTTGGTATTTCTTTGAGCTCAGTCTATAAAAGCCAACAAAGAAAAGTTCAACGATATTTCAACCCCCTTGTATCAACAAAAGGGAACAAATGGAGGAATTTTTTTCAGCTGAATTGTTCTAACCACATGGACCACATGATTGAAAAGTCCACCTTCCTGAAAATTATTTCAATATAACAAGTAATTTAGCCATTATAGACTTCAGCCACTCAGGACTGGTTCCTCAATCCACCTCTACACAAAGGAAAATTCCCTTCATTTGCCCTTTATTTCAGGTAATACTCTCAGTCATTTCTAGATATCAAAAATGTGGGTGTCATTCTCTCTTATTTTCTTCCATATTGTTAATTTGATAATGTGCCACATACACTTACCCCCACCCCAATCAGGCACCCCTTACTTAAAAGATTAATCAATTCCCACTAATATTATTACTACTTTATTTTCATTCAGATGTATCACAAATCTCTTTTATAATAACTTCTGAGGAATCTTGGCAAATTTAAAATGCAGTGACAAAAATCTGTTGCTAATAATAAATTGTCCACAAGACCCACTTCCCTATCATCCCATGTAGCTCCTACATTTTATTTATCTTTGATACTCCTGTGCCTAGAATAGTGCGGGTTCTGTGAATAAAGAATCTCATCAAATGGAAGCTGACAATTTTTTGTTTTTCAGAATCTAACTTTAGCTTTCAGCCCATGTTACCCTATGCAATCCTATTAAAGGATTTCTTACCTCTCTAATAGATTTTTAATTACCATCACTTGCAAGTTCTACTCTACTATTGGCTTCAGTAGACTAAACTCTTTGCAAGAGGCTTTCTTAGAAAGGTAAAACCCAACTGATTTTAAGGTCATATTGCTGCCAATGGCTTTCTGTTTATCCCTTTTTATAGTTCACTTGGCTTTTGACAAACAGCATTGCTTTTGAATCTAACAGCTTCTACTACTTACTTTGTTTTGTGCTCAAGTTGTCTTCAGCTATTTCTAGAGTTCCTGTTTTCTGATTCTTCCCTTATTTCTGGCCATATTTCAAGCTTTACTTCTCCTTAGGCTTTCTCACTCATCAGATGCTATAATGCCCCTGCCATTCACCTGTTATTCACTAACATCATCTCTAGATGTTGATATGATGGCGTATGAATTGCACAGAGACAGTGCACTTGGTGTCACCCAGCACTGTGATTAATAACCGCTGTCCTCAATTTTGAAAATGTCAAGTGGAGTTTTAAAAGTTAACTACAACCCATTAGAATGATAGCAGTAGCACGGTACTAAGAAGTAGGGGATATTGAAGGCAATGCTGCTAAATTAAAACTGGAAGCCATTGAAATTGGAATCACTGAATTGACGTTTTCTACTGATGTCAGGAAAGCTCATGATCACCATGAGCTTTTCTTTTAAAAGAAAATCAGATTTATATTCAGAGCTAGAGTTGAAAGGGGGTACTCATGGCCAAAGTCAAGATTATAGATATGAGAAACCAAAAATTCCCTACATTAATTTTGTATATAAAAGTCAGAGATTCTATAATGCAGGAAGAAACTGAAGGACATTTTACCTTCTTCCCCTCTGCCTCTCACAGGTACCTATAAGTGATTACCAAGCACTGAAAGTAGAATTTCTATTGGGGGGCATAAGTAGACTAAGAACCAGAAAGTCCAGTATTTAAACTACAGCTATAAGAAAATAGCAGTCAATAGAAAGCACAAATATCGCTAAAGAAGCATTCTCTTCTGCAGGAATATTCCAGATAGGTAGATATGAGGTTAGATAATAAAGTTCTCAAACTCATCTTAGAAAAAGTGCTATGTACCTCATTGCTGAATAACACCATGGTCACCCTTTGATGTACTTCACTTAGGAAGCTATGCATCAATGTGAGCACCTAGTCTACCTTTCAAAGAAATTTTGGAACTCTTTTTTTCTGTAATGCCCATTAAAGCAAAAGTCATATTACCTTTGATGTCCTAAATGTCATTATGATGTTTTCTTTTCATCATTTATCTTCAGGTAAGCAAAAACTCATTGGGGGGCCAGATCATGTGAGTAGGGAGGGTTTTCCAATATAGTTATGTGTTTACTGGCTAAAAACTCCCTCACAGATAGTGTTGTGTGAGCTGATAATGTTGTGATGCAAGAGCCATGAGTTGTGGGCCAAGATTTTTAGTTAAGGTTTTCTTAACTGTTACTCTATGTTTACTTTATCTACTATGCTTCTCACAGTCAGTCGATGATTTTGATGCCCAATTTGACAAATTTTTGCAATGTTTTCATCAGTTTTGCTACTGAATGCCCAGACCTCTTTTAATCAGGGATGCTTTCTCTCCTTTGAAGAAAATGTTTAACCCATTAGTAATACTGTTTTCTTCATGGCATTATCCCCATAAACTTGTACTAAGTTACTTACATGTCCTTGGTTTTACTTCCACTCTTGTCAAGTTTAGCAAGAAATTTAATGTTTGTTCATTGCTCTAATTCAAGCTCCAACATTCTTGTGATGGTAAACAAAAAACATGAAACAACAATAATAAATGCCACACAGAAAGACACTACAACATGTTGACACGCACACAGCTGTGAGACACTGATGTACCAAGGTTACGGAGCCTTACTGACTTGTTGGTATAGTGCTGCTAATGTAAGCCCATGGTGGCAAGTTTGCAAACTTAATTGTCAGACCTTTGTAGATAGAATTAAATTACTTGTTCTTCCATATTTTAGCTGACAGCTGTTCTCAACCTGTGGGTCGTGATACCTTTGTAACAATGAAAATGCATCACAGCATTATGAAGGTTGACAACCACTGTTTTAGCAGATCACACCACCATCTATAGCATCTCAATACTAACTCCAGTCACTTGCTACATATGTTTGGCTCACAGATACCTGGACAATGAAGAAAAGAAAGATATTTTATCATGACAATGAAGCAACCTGGCATGTTTCTGCCATGTGAAGATTCGTTTTCTCTTTAGGTGATGCTTCCTAAAGACTATTTACTTTCTTAGGAAAGAAATCTTATACACATCTGCAAATAATCATTTGAAAGAAGGGCATAATGTTTCAAACATATTCTTTCCTTCTGTGATTGTTCACAGCTCTCAATCCCAGTTGGAAAAAAAAAAAAAAGGAAAGGAAAACCTTTCTTCCTGGTTTTGTACAGCACTGAATATACTGTCAATAAGTCATAAAAATTTCTGCAACTTCTTTCCCTTTCTATTCTTCTGCCATGCATTACATGTCAACATAGTCAGTGAATGAGACAAGTTGGACATATTACATCAGGAGACTAAATTCTCCAGGGTTGATGGTATCCTTAGGGCAAGACGCTCGATTTTCTGACAGGTGCCTTTCTTAAATTAGACTTTTCCTGTGTGTCACATTCTCTGTAGCCTCTCAGGAGCAGAGGCAGAAGGATTAGATTGATTTTGGGGCTGCTATCTATATAAATAACAATTAGCTCTTATGTCAGCTTTTAGCAGGCAAGCACAATTGCAGCATGTCTGCATTTCAAGAAAGAATAAAGACATCTTCCTTTGGGTTGAAAGAAGTAAGAGCCATATGCCCGAATCAGAAGGATATTTTTACAACCTCACTGAAATCCTCCACCATTATATGAGACAGTCTTCTAATTCTTATTCCAGGTCTATTTATGACAGAGAGTTCATTTTAGAATCTAAATGCCTTAGCATGGCTTCAACGCTGCCTGACCCAAAACTACCTTTGTAGCATCACCTCCAACTATGGACCTCTAGGGTAGAAAAAATAATTATCTTCTCATCCATTGCAAGATTTTTTTGTGGATGACACCACTACAATAAAGGACAGATTAACAAGAGAAAGGTGTAACAAACATATTTAACTGAAGTTTTCCCTGACAAGGGAGACATCAGAAACAAAAACCCAAAGACCAGGGAAAACTGTCTATTTTTACAGACAGTCATGCAGAAGTGTCATTGGACAAAAAAGGGGTATGACCCAATGGTAATAAAATGGGAGAAATTTAGGGAGACCTGTTTAATCAAATTGTTCTTGGCCTCAGAGTACAGGGATGAACTCTTCTGAAATGAGTCTTAGGATCTACTTTTAGGGGAAGTGGGTCAAATAATTAATTTATGGGCATGCTCCAAAGGAGTTAAAACAGGAAGTAAGAGTGACCTTCTTACTTCTGAGGTTTTCTTAATTGTCAAGGTACTATATTTGGGGGTATCATGGTCTGAGCCCTGAAAGCTTCCAGACACCATATATTCTAGAAAAATCAATTATCATTTTCTGATATTGCTACCCAATTTCCACCCATAAAATTTTTCTTCATACCTTTATTTTGGGCTGTCCTGGTCTTTATTTCATAATTTACTACTCTGTCTTTAGGTTTAGACTCAACTACAAGTGGAAAAAAATGACCTAAATGAAATTAAAGCTTATTTCTTTCACTTGTAGAAATTATGTAGCAGAAGGGAAAAAGAAAGAAAGAGAAAGAAGGAAGGGAAGGAGGGAGGGAGGAAGGAAAGAGAGCAAGGGAGGGAGGAAGGAAAGAAAGGAAGAAGAGAGGAAGGTAGGGAAGGAGAGAGGGAGGGAAAGAAAGAAAAGGAGAAAAGTCTAGGACTGGTAATTTGTATCTATTGATATCAAAAATCTGGGGGTTTTTTGACTTGTGTGCATGCCATTTTCACTATATGCCAAATGTCTTTTTCTCCTTCTTTCAATAGAGTTGCTCAAGCTCCAGCTATCAGAATTGGAAAGAAGAAAGAAATGCATATTTAGTTTGCAGGCACTTTCCAGAACTTAAGCAAATTACTTACATTCCATTTTATCATAACTTTCTTATATTAGCACATATAAGGTATAATAAAAAAACAGGACCTTCATGATGGGTTGCTGTGAGACCAGCTAACATGATGGTTACATTATTGAAAAAGCAGCAAAGAATGGAAATTTGAGAGTAACTAGTAGATCCTGTCTGAAACAGTTCATGAACTTTTTCCAGGTTTTCCTCACCCCTGGAGAAAAGACAATTAGCCCACTGCCCATGTTTAATCAGAAATTTGTAAACGCATTATTTTAGCATGATGACTCATTTTTAGTTAAATTTTAATGACTCATGAAAAGAGAACAAGGGTGGGCACCGTAGCTGACACCTGTAATCCCAGCACTCTGAGTGGGTGGCGGGGTCAAGGCGGGAGGTTCTCTGGAGCTCAGGAGTTCGAGATCAGCCTGAGCAAGAGCGAGACCCTCGTGTCTAGTCAACATGAAAAAATTACCTGGGTGTGGTGGTGGGCGCTGAGGCAGAAGTAAGGCTGGAGCCCAGGAATTGGAGGTTGTAGTGAAAAACAAAACAATTCTAAATAAAACAAAACATTAAAACGGCGTTGAGTTAGGAAGCAGATGAAGTGTGAGGTGTGAAGAGTAGCGCTGTGGCGCCCCGCCCCCGCCCTTGCCCCTGAGGTAACCGCGGACTCGTGACCCCTGACCCCCAGCGCGAGGCGGGGCGGGGCCGGGCGTGGGGGCGGGGGAGGGGGGGCAGCTGGCGCTTCGCTCTGGAGAAGCTCCCAGGTCACCGCGGGCCGCCGCCTCCTGACTCCTGAGGGCGCAGAAGCTCCTCAGCTCCTCGGGAGCCGCTGACTACGGAGAGGTGAGGGAAGGAGAAACAAACTCCCACCTACCTTTTCTGGGCTCTGAGCCTCTCAGGGGTTGATTTCTACTGAAATCTTGCTCCTTATTCTGCTCCACAACTTCTTCCTGGGAAATCTCCGAAAGGTTCTGGCACTTTTGTCTCAGAATCACACCTGAGGTTTTTTTTTTTTTTTCATTTTTATTTATTTATTTTATCTAAAACTGTACCGTCTTGGCGAGACGATATGGTGACTGATGTGTCTAGTCAGCTACCTTGCCCCGGCCTCCAAGAAGATGAAGATTTGGTTTGTATGATATACGATCCATGACCTTGCTCCAAGAGGTAGTCTCTTTCACCTTCCCGCTCTCTTTTTGTTCCCTGCCCTGTCTCTCTCTCTCTGTCTCTGTTTCTCTCTCTTTCTCTCCCTCTCAACCACAAGCAAAAGTTCTCAAGTTGTTTCTACACCTAAAAATGTGACTGGTAGTTTCCTGAACCCCTCTTGGTTTTTTAGAAAGTTTTAAATAAGGTAATATATGAGAAATTCCTTTCTAAAAATGTAAGATACATTAATGATCTTTTTTTTTGACCACCGCTATCTGTCTGTTTCCCCCAGTAAAGTGCTTGTACATCAACACAGCTCACTGCAACCTCTAACTCCTAGGTTCAAGGGATCCACCTGTCTCAGCCTCCCAAGTAGCTTTGAGTGTAGGTGCATGGCACAACGCCTAGCTAATTTTTCTATTTTTTGTAGAGACAGGGTTTTGTTCAGGCTGGTCTCAAATGCCTAAGCTCAAGGGATCCTGTAGCCTGGGTCTCCCACAGTGCTAGGATTACAGGTGTGAGCCAGCACACCCCACCTAATTAACTTTCTTTCTCATTTCATTTCATTTTATCTTATTTATATTTTATTTTATTTTAGGTTAATGTGAGGGTACAAACAACTAGGTTACAATGATTGCATTTGTCAGGTAGAGTCCCTACTGTAGTCGTGTCCCAAACTCAAGAGGTGTGCCACATACCCTTACATTGTGCCAATTATGTGGGAGCACACCAATCCCCCTCCCTTCTTCCCGCACCCCCTAATTTAAATTTAATTGAGTTCTTATCTTATGTGGGTGTCTAATAGCTTCATATTGGTATTGAGTACCTTGGATCTTCCTTAAATGATGAACAAATAAGGAATGGGCTGGTTGCATATTCCAGACATTGCAGTTTTCTTAGGATCTAAATTTTAAAAATGCTATCAAAGTTCTAATTCACAAATAGCTCAAAAAATCTAGCATTATATGATGTTAAGGTTTTTTTTCATTTATGCAGCAAATACTTCTGAGCATCTTATGTGCTGAACACTAATTTGGGCTCGAGCTTTTGCAGATCATAAGACATACAGAGATCTTGAGCTAAGAAAGCTTGTACTTGAAAGGAGAACACATATTCAAATAATGATGTAACGATGTGGCATAATTACATTTTGAAGGAAAAGTATTATATGAATTTGCATTTGGAGAAAAACTATTATATGAATGTGTTCAAAAGGCAGATGTAAAATTGTGGTAGTATGTAGGAAATTATGGCTTTCTGATGCTGTGATGTTTAAGTAGAAATCTGAAAGCTAAGAAGGCAGTAACTATGCAAAAAGGAACATTGGTAGGAGATCAAAGAACAAGAGAAAATTCCAGGTAGAAGAAACAGATGTGTTAAGACCTTGAAATAAGATGGGTATGAGGCATTTAAGGATATTGACATGTTCACTGAACTGTTCTGAGCCCGAGTTTCCTAGTTTATAAAATGAAAATAATAATAATATGAAATCTAATTTCTTCATAGAAAATAAGGTATAATAAAAGATTTGTAATTAATAAAATGCTTCAAAAACAATGATTATTCTGCTTACCTAATACAAATAATAAAGCTCTGGGTGGTTCATGCTTACTATATGGTTTGTAAGCCTCCTGCATTTCCCCCTAATAGCAGGGTTAGTGCTTTACTTTGACTATGCTTAGTGGCTCCATCTCTTTGTGTTTAATAGAAAGACAAAAATTTTCACATTTGAGAGAAAGAATAATAGAAACTACCAATCTGGGAAATATGCATGGATGCCCCTCTATTAGGGTCAACTGAGAAAAACCAGTCCCCCAGCTTCATATAATCCTAATTGTCTTATTTATTTGAAAATGTTGATAGAAGGAAGGGAGGGACAGGGGCTGTATTTTCAAACATTATACCATGATCAAACACCTACCTTCTCATTCACAGCTAGTTTTGTGACTTTCTTGTTTTATGTAACACAGTAAGATACTGCTATGACCTCTTCCCAATATCCATAATTCAGTGAAATCCCTTAGTGCATAATAGACTTCATGCCACCATGAGGAAAGCATTTGGGGATCCTGAGTACTAACATTATTTGTAGGCTACACATAGGCAGTATTGTGTCCCAAAGGCCTTTAGATCTCTGATTATAACTAACTCCTTCTAAATTTAACAGCAATCAGACAGACTAAAATCCTCAACATGCCACAACATTCAATTCAAAATAAAACTCATTTTTTCTAAATACTTTTTAAAATGTGGCATGTTATTCAGAATCAACAATTATAATGAGCACCTGCCATGCAGAAGGTGACCTCTTAGCTGTCTTCACACAGTCTGTCTGATTTAAATATTCCTAAAAATCCATGTGATTGATCAGATCAAGTAATATTATCCCTGTTTTACAGCTAAGAAAGCAAGTATTGAGAAATATTAAATAACTTGTATAAATCATATAGTTCAGAAGAAGTAGAGCCAGAATTCTAATTTAAGTTTCCTTTACTCTATATCCAGCATTTCTTTGCTTATAATAACTATAATAACTATATCCCTCCTTTGCATCCCATATGTTCTACATTAAATTGTATAAAGTTATTGAGAAAATGTGGCTTGACTGTTTTTGCCCCAACCATCCTCAATAAAACCATGTTCCCTTAGTTCAATATGGAGAAGAGAAACCACTTTGACCTGCAGAATAATGAATTTTTTCTTTAGTTGACATTCTGATCTTGAAACATTTCTACCCTGTATCTCAGAATGAACGCCTTACTATTATCTTTAGTTTCTTCCTAATTCAAACCCTACCCATATTAACGATGATGACCCTTAAGTTATATTAAACTCTGAGAGCCTTGAGCGGGAGTAGAACCAGGAGTATAGGTTTTTGATGTCTTTTCTTCAGGAATTGCTATTCAGATATTTATTGATTCAGGAATTCTTGACATCCAGAGTTCTACAACTTTACCAATTAAATTATGCACACAACTCTAACCATTTTAGTCTTCCAGGAATCCATTTTAATTTTCTGCCTCCTCTCTACATCAAATGTCTAAAGTAAAAAAAGATTTATGGATCAGATTGGGCAAGTCATTGTTCTTATTAATCCAGACTGTATAAAAAGGAATGGATGGGAGAGATGTAAGAGATGTGATCTTAAAAATACTCTACAATCCATAGCTCATATAATTTACTTTTTTTCTGAAAAGTATAGCTAGAATTTTCTCTCTCCAATTAAGATGGCACAAGTATATGAACATAATATATAATTTATAAGTCTGTTTCCTTGGAAAATTTTTGTTTCAAAATTTTTTATTTGATCATTTATGTTCATTATTTTACATTATTTCTGTAAATGGATAATTTAGTTATGCATTCTTTCTCACCTTCAAATTTCTATAATGTAAGTTTATATATTATGTAATCATATTCTAGATGCATTTCTAAAGAAGGAACAAATGGTATTATGGACAGGACCAACACATGGCATTCCAGAATATTTAAAATCCCTGAATTTCCCCTCTAAATGCCAGCAGCTTTCCCTGTGCCAGTCATTGTCACAACCCAAACCCTTCCCACATATGTTCTCAAGCATTCTTTTGGTAAGGGATGTTATTTTCCATTGAGAGCCACTGAATCACATTTCAAAGAAGACTTCACAACATTTTTAGATAGAGAAGCAAGAGGACCCAAGGACAGTGATTATATAAAGATGGGACAGGATAAAGCTGATATATACGTATATATATATACACTCATTTTACATATCTATGTTTAATGAGTATAGCAAAAGAGAATAGGGACAAATGTGAAAGTGTGCTACCTTTCTTAGGTTTTACATGGTTTACTCCAATCCTTGTAAGCATATAAACAAAGGATTTTGTGACATGAATGGTCTTCTAACAAATTGGACAAGCATGTTTTAATTATTTTTAATTGGAGGAGTCAACGTATATATATACATATATAAGTATATGTATGTAAATAGTATATATAGTAAATTATATAGTAAATTATAATATATATATAGTAAATTCTTTCTGTGAATAAAGAGAGGTGGGAGAAGTTGAGACAAAAGCCCACATATAAAATAGAAGATGGCTTAGTGCCTGTATCTCAGTGGGTAGGGCAGTGGCCATGGACACTGAGGAAGGCAGGTTTGAACCTGACCCTGGCCTGTTAAACAACAATGACAATTGCAATAAAAAATAGGCATTGTGGAGGGCACCTGTAGGCCCTGCTACTTAGGAGGCTGAGGTAAGAGAATCATTTAAGCCCAAAAGTTAGAGGTTGCTGTGAGCTGTGATGCTACAGCACTCTACTAAGGGCGACATAGTGAGACTTTGTCTTAAAAAAATTTAAAAAAATAAATAAAATAGAAGAATTGTAAAAAGGAGTTTATCATAATGCACAAACATTGAACCAATATGTAAGCTTGAGAAATAAGCAGACATCTTGTCTAGTAGGTCAAATTGGGAAAAGAATGTAAAGTACCCAAACTGGCCTAAACAGAACAAAGAACACATTAGCTAACGTAACTGAATTTTCAGAGCTAAGTAGAGTTAGGATAGAGTTACCAGGACAGAAGTGATTAGAATATTGGCAGCAAAAATAAAAAGATGTGCATTGTAGAAAAGGTGGTACGAGAAAGGACTGATAGAACTATTGGGAGCTGGTTTATGGAAGAGTAAACCAAACGTGCTTTTGGGTAAGAACTGAATGGAGTAAAAATAAACAAACAAACAAACTCAAAAGAAATGGTGATTCTGAGCAAATCCCGAAGCCAATGCTGAGTTTGAATCTTAGAGCCACAATCTTATACATGTGCTGCTTAGACTACCTACGGACCTCCAGCATCTACACCTCTGGGGGTTTGTTTTGAAGTACAGGTCCAGGCAAGGAGTCATGACTTCTAGGCACATTTTAATAAGATCCTCTGATGATTTATAGACACGAGAAAGTTTAAGAAACACAGACCTAAATTACCTCTAATAAAATTGCATAGCCATGTTATTTCATTTTATTTTCTTTCTCACTTAATCATCCAATTACTTAAGCAAAAACCTTGGTCTCACGACCAGCTCTCTTTTCCCAACTGGTACAACTACGTAGTCAATAAATTCCACCTAATCTGAAATAGCCTCATCTGGCTTTTCTCTGTCATCCCAGTCCAGGCTCCTCTGTCATTACCTTAGCTTAGGACCTCATGGTCACACACCAAACTCTTGTGAGAGCAGCTCAACTAGTCTCCCTGTTTCTCACATTTCCTTAGAGTGACTACTCTAAAACACAGATCATGTCATGCTACCATCTGCACAAAAACTTATATGGGCTCTAGTAAATGAAGGAAACTCCTTTTTACCATACACATGAACCTTCATAATCCTGCCTCATCTCCCAATTCTCCTTTCTGACTTTACTTCAGTCAAAACCAGCTTCTTCAACATTTTTCTCTCAACCAAAGGTCTGTACAGGTTATTCTTCCTGTATGCATGGTTCTTTACTCTATCTTGGATTACCCTAAAGCGGACTCTGAGATATGAAGAGAGACCCTTAGATGCAAATAATTTACTTTACAGTTGATCTCAGTGAATAGGATTGAAGGAGACTGCAAAATGAGACAGGAAACAGGGAAGGAGAAATAAACACATATGCAAAACTCAAAATAATAAGTGCTGTGTTTGTGAGCTATTTAGCTCTGGTTGCGTTGTCAGAACACAGACATACAGATTTTTATACATTGACTAATATCCACCATTGAAGATCTGCAGTGTAGGCCATTGACTTCTTTTTTTTTTTTTTTTGGCTTGTCCATAGGCATAACTAAGCAGCCTTCTACATGTGTAAGAAGGTAAAGCAGACAGACAAGACACTATGGCAGATGCATTATGAAAAATGAGCAACAGTGAATGGATTGTACACCTCGGCTACAATGAGACCAGGTGAGCCAAGACAATACTGTGCAGTGTATAACAAGGGTATGTTGCATGTTCCCAAGACACTGAAGAATTCTTTTATCCTGTTCCCTGAGTAAATACCCTTGCTTAAAATTACATGGCCATTGTTTTTGTATTATGGTATAAACGCTGACTATATTTCCTTTCCCCAATTTAATGCATTGGAGATTAAGACACACAAAGAATCACATAACTTTGGTTTTCAGTTTATAACCATATTTTAGCTTAGAAGGAAAAAGAATACTTTATTATTTGGATTTCACAAAAGGAATTGTAAAAACATACATTAAAGTACTAAATCCCAGTAGTTCAAAATAACCTTATTTGGAAAAAGAGTCATTCCAGAGGTAATTAGTTACATTCCAGTAAGGTCATATTATAGTAGAATAGGCCCAAAATCCAAAATAACTTTCATCCTTGTAAGGAGAGAAGACAGAAATATATAGTGAAGACATCCATGAGGAGATAGAGGCAGAGATTAGAGTTATACTGCCTCATGCTAAGTGTCTGGGGCTGTCACAGCTAGAAAAGGCAAGAATGCCTCCTCCTCTAGACAACTTCAAGGGAGCAGAGTCCTGCCAACATCTTGATTCTGTACTTTTCATCTCCTGAACTGTGAGAAAATGAATTTCTGTCATTTTAATCTGCGAAGTTGGCGGTATTTTATAAAGTGACCCTAGGAAAGTAATATAGAAATTATACATTATAAACTGTGTCTTAAAATCAGTAATGTTTATTAAATCATAAATATTCCATGGAATAGGAAAGGACTAGGTCAAATTTCAGAACATCTGTTCCTGTGTTCAGCATTTTCATTTTACACATGAGGAGTCTGCAACTAAGAGAAATTGAGCAATTTACCCCAAAAAGCACAGCTAGTTAGAGGAAGAGCCTAAACTAGAACCAAAAGTCCTAACATTTGGTCCAGTGCAATTTCTATTCTACTGTAGCATTCATACGTACTTAAGCAATGCTTGTCACCCCTGATCTAACTTTAGTCATATATTTTATTCAGTTATGTATTCTTACCCTATTCTGACAGGCTGGTGGAGGTTGACCTAAACACCCACAGTGTGCAATTGTCACAGAATAAAATACCCTTTTCCCTACCAAAATGCTAAAGCACAGGGTCTAAGCATATTTAATTCAGTGGTTACCATGGCACCCATGTAATTTAATTACCACTCTTTTGTGAATATTTTAAAATGAAATTGTTAAAAGATCAAACAGCACATTCAACATTGTATGGCTATGGAAATGATAAGTAGCTTTTTAACTGAAAATGTTCTGTTCCTGTAGGGAGTTGATTATTTTTTATAAGTTAAAATTTAATTACAGTATTGGATATATAAGCGTGTTTCTTTAATATATCACTGTGCTTCAAAAGTTAAATATGTCAGAGGCATTTAAAAACCTTTAATATACAACTCTGACCAGTCACCTTGCAAAGATCAGCTACAATTTCACCAATGTATTTTATATCTTTCTGATTATAGTAAGCTCCATGTATATTCAATATTCAAGAAGGTCTCACTGAAAATAATAAAGAATTCCAAGATTTTTACAATTGGTATTGGAGTTCTAGGAAAGGATAACATCTTGCTGATATAATCATTTGTAAATAAATACTTATGTGCCTGTAAAGTGCCAGATTCAATGGGAAGCAGTTGAGAAACAAATAGGAACAAGTAGCCATTAAACATTTACCACTCAAATGTGGTCCAGGGCCCAGTTGCATCAAAATGAACATCCTCTGGGAAGTTGCTATAATGCAGAATCAGATTCCAGCTCAGACCTAGTAAATTAGAATACATGTACATATTTTCATAAGATCTCTTTGGTGATTCATTGAGGCACATTAAAGTTTGAGAAGTCCTGTTCTGCAGAACTCACCATCCAAGAACACTGCATATAACTGTACACACATGTCCCAGGTGCTATAATGAGCTATGAAATGGGTAATGTGATTGAAATTAGGGACATGAAAAGTGAGAAAATAAAACTGTATGGCATAGTCAGTAAGTGATATATAATTAAATGTGCAATGTTTGCTTGGGGTCTTGAATGCTGAGTAGTAGTTTACCAGAAAGACAGTAGGTCAGCAGGTGAGGGGACATCACTGAAATTAAACAGAAGAAAGAGAACTTATTCTAAGAGTGGAATTGATTCAGATTGACCAGATTATTGCACTTATAGAATATTGTCAGAAGATTAAGTTCTTAGACAGAAGCTAGGGCATGATATGCATATTTTAATAAAGCATTTAGATAATTAGTTAATCGTAAATTAATAATTACATAAATTTAGAATATTATAAATTATATGAACCAAATTTATCAATAAGGTTGACATTAAGACCTAAAGCAATTTTTTTATTTTGCTTCAATGCTTGTTATTTCATATCCTGTCTATTTTCATCTAAAATACCTTAAAAATATCGTTAATGTCTGTTAATAGTTTCCACTTCTGGACTGTAAGGTCCATGAACTAAGGGGCATTATCTGAATTTGTTATTTTATCCCTCATGCATCAGTGAGTGATTGACACATGGTAAGTACTGAAATATTTGATACTATGTACAATTATTGAAAATTACTTCAGGTTAGGGTTGACTATCAATTAGAAAACTTTGAAAAAATATATGTGCCCCTTTACATAAATTTAATATCAATAAAATAAGTTATAGTAAATGCAAATTATTAGAAAAATAGAAGGTACATTTTTAACAATAGGTGGTTCAGTTTCACTAGAATTTGTGTTAGGAGAATGCATAGATGGACTTTGATAGAAGCCCATTATGTCCTATGTACATACCAAGAACTCTGCAGTCTCAATCTACAGAGTGCTGATAATAATGGCTAGTTCCTACTCCCATTATCCTCCCCTACTTTCATAATGCATACAGAGATTCATGAGTTCTCTTCAAGTGTCTTCAAATGGAAAACACCCTGTCATGTCCTCCCTGTGTGATGGATATGAGAGTACTTGGCAAGTCTAGTGTCAAAAACAAAGCTGAGGCAGGAGGATCACTTAAGCCCAGGAGCTTGAGGTTACAGTGAGCTATGATCACACCTCTGTACTCCAGCATGGGTAAGAGAGTAAGAAACTATCTTTATTAATAGATACATAAATAAATGAATAAAGTAAATAAATAAAATGAAAACCTTTCCATGAGGTGGACTCCCTACACCCCACTGTTCGCCTTATTAAAAACAGCTATGAGCCAAATTAAGACAGTCCCATGATAGCAGTGATGGTCTGGAAGTGATATGTTAAGCCAGTGCTCCAACTGTTTTCCAGGGTTCTGGAAAGAAAAACACTGCCACCTGTTGTTCTTTCAAGCAATTTGATTTCCTTGTTTCAAGGTTAGTTTAGAGGACTTTACACCCAGTTATGTCTGGTCTACATATGTGGTCACTGGTTAGTTACTGCTCTATCAGGATATAAACAGAGTCATTTTCTAACATACATTCTCCCAAGGTCCTCCTTGAAACGTGATAGAATCACAGTATTCCCAGTTTCTCCTGGTGAGCAAGAACCCAAGAGGCTTAAAAAATAATTGTAAAGGTCTCTCTTACCTCTTCTCATTTGTGAGAGGAACCCAATTCCAACTTTCTATGGAAGTGCTCTAAGCTTTCTCTTTGTTCTTAAATAAAATTTCTCTTTGTGCAAGTTACTCAAAAGTAACCTCTATTCATGCTGCTGCTGCCTGTGCTGCTAAACTCAGAGTTCCCTCCACTCACGGGGGCTGACCCTCTCCTTCTCCAGAATGTACTATGCTTTAATAAATTTTGGTGCTTTGCCTGCTCGCAAAAAACGAACAAACAATATATATATATAAATATATATAAAGTGTTTTTATATATATACATAAATGTATGTAAAGTGTTTTAACTTATGTTTTAGTTTGGATTGCCTAATTAAAAAACCCAAAACTACCTGAATATAAGTGATTCAGAAGTAATTTCATGGAACCTTGGTAGGTATACGGGAAAATGAGACAGAAAAATGGAGGAAACTAAAAACTCGTGTGTAATCAAGCAAGTTACCACTCATAGTAACTAGAGCTTATTTCTATTGAAGAATTCCAATAAGGAGTACAGATGCTTGCCTCCCATTTGAGCTGGGAAGGAGGTGAGACATTTACACAGCTCTGGGCAGGCATTGGTTGAAAATTTCTCCTCAGGAAGGAGACTACTCCAGCACATCCTTTCTGCCACACAAACTGTAGAGCAGGCTCCTGCAGCCAAAAGAAGTCCTTCAGAAAAACTTTGCAGTAGTTCTAAGTTGGTGGCATGAAATAAAATGAGAACGTGTCAATGAGGAAAGGGGAGGTACAAACTACCTGCTACAATCACTAAATCAATAACTCCTAAGACCTGAGATTATTTTCTATTTTTGGCATAAATTATGCTGTTATTCAATTTGTTATTTGTAGAAAGGAGGTTATTTCCTTCAGTGAATTTTACATATATCCAGGGAAAAGTAAGCCTACTAACTGAATAATTTCACAACTAAAATAAAAGACCATTCACGTATCTTCGAAGATAAGAAAAATGTTTTATAAAGGTTACATCTCTGTCTGCCTTTGACTTGATACTGCTGGCAATTTCTCTTGCTAAAAATAGTAAACAAAATGCAAATCAATTTCTGGTGGAATACTCATATGTTAGGGTACTCTGCTACACATATTTTAATAATTATTTGATTTAATTTGTGAAAGCATCAGGAATGGTGTCAGTGACAAGGAATGTCAGTTATGTACCTTTCTTCATCTAGATTCTAGTGATTGACAGACCTATAAGATTTATAAGTATTAAAGATTTATAATTCTTAATTAGCAAGTATCAGTTATTAGTGAAAAATCTATAACAAAGTATATGGCTTGTAGATGAAGTAAATATGGTGCTTCCTATTCTCTCTCTTCTATTCCTTCCTCCCTGAAGCCCCTCTTCCCTAAGTGAAGAAAACCACTGGGAGGCCAAGCTTAAGTTATACTAAGGATAGGTAAAGAAGTTAGAGAGAACAGAAATCACCAGAGCTGATTTCCCTGAATAGTGCATGAGAGCTGGAAGCCTAGTAAGAGAAGTCACATCTGTCCTCAAGTGGCCCAAAAGAACTCCATAGTGAGGAGTGCCTCATTTGACTAAGAATCTTAAACAGGCTGACACAAAAAATATGATTAGTGGATGTTTGTTTTCCATTTTTTTTCCTTTAGAAGAAACAATTTAGAAAAGAGAAATAGAGGAAACATTGTTGCCTAGTAGCAACTTCTTAAAAAATAGAAATGAAGTTGAAAAAAATCTACTCAAGAAGATTACCCATTTCTATATGATGAATGTGGAAAGAGGAGAAAAAGTTATTTTACATAAATACTATACTCAGCATTCAACTTTTTTTTTTTTTTTTTTTGAGACAGAGCCGCAAGCTGTCACCCTGGGTAGAGTGTTGTGGCATCACAGCTCACAGCAACCTCTAATTCCTGGGCTTAAGCGAGTCTTCTGCCTCTCCCTCCCAAGTAGCTGGGACTATAAGCGCCTGCCACAACGCCTGGCCATTTTTTGATTGCAGCCATCATTGTTGTTTGGTGGGCCCGGGCTGGATTCGAACCTGCCAGCTCAGGTGTACATGGCTGGCACCTTAGCCCGTTGAGCCACAGGCGCCGAGCCTCAACTTTTTAGTGAAACGTTGAGTAGACTGCCTTTAAAATCTTCATATTCAATCTTAGCGAATTAGAGAGAATATCAGAGTTGATGTCTGAATATATGGACTTAATCCCATCTACACTATATATAGGCCTTATGACCTTGAACAATTCATTTAATCTCTCTGACCTTAGTTTAACAGCCAATAAATTAGATCCTTAAAGCCTTTTTGCAATATTAACAACACTTAAAACTGGGTTCCACAGAGCCCTAAGGTTTACTGGAAAAATATCAGAATTCATTGAAGAGAGTGAGTATGAAGCCTTGTGATTAGGGCCTCAACATTCTCAGTCTTTTTCTATCTAAGAAAACTTTGTATGGCCCTGTTTTGTTGTTGGGATTACAGATAAGATTAAAGAACTACAAAATTTTATGAGGAAATATTTCTTAACATGAAAAATATTTGAAAAGCAATAGAATAATGCATAAGAAAACTGTTCTACAATCTCTCTATCATTATACAAATGCTTTTAATATTTCTCAGCATTTGAAGATAGGGTGTCATACACATAAAACAACCTATTGTTCAAAATTAAAGGAAATTTTTCAATGCAGTAACACCGTAAAGTTATTTGGAATTTCAGCCTCCTAACATTTCCCATTCAATCACAAATACTTCCTGTGAAAATAGGTTTTCTAATGCTCTCATGCAACTACCAGGGCATAAAATGTTAATACAGTAAATGGAAAATAAAAAAAGAGGTCTTTCAATGTCATTTTTAAAAATCAAAGCAAATAATTTGGTCTTTGGAAAATTACTTAGAGAATATTGGCACACCAAATGTTAAAATTGGTGGCATATTTAGAAATTATGTGGTCTTTTCTTTAAATTTTGTATTATAAACAGAAAAAAATACCCAGATTGGGAGGTAAATTTATTTATTTTTCCACTTACTCAGCAAAGATTTATTCAGCCTTTTGATAGTTTACTCACATTGATATATGCACAAAAATAAGATTACCAAGCAGTCCCACCTTGACAGGTAATAGTCTAGAGAGAAAACACATGTGGAAAAATAATATATCATAAGACTTTTGAAGGGTGATGAAACAGGTTTGGGTTTCTGACAGTCATAAAGAAGGAACAAAAAAATGTGAAGTCCTGGATAAAACTGTAAGTAGTCTGTGTAGCCAATGGTAAGACAATATAAAAATGGACTTTCTAACAGTGACTGTGGGTTATCCATTTTATTCTTGTTGATTCTATGTGATTTTCATCTCTATGTCATTATGTGACTCATACAGCAAAGCTGTCCATAGAAATTCTGAGATAGTAGGGGCCAAAATTATCTAGAACGGTGGTGTCCACCTGTGATCCATAGGCCACATGCTAATTTAGGGAGGACTTCTTTTGCTTATCTGGTGTTGCATATTACGAAAAGTGTGCATGGACCTTTTATTTGATAATCATTAGTGTTTGTGTATTTAAGCTGTGGCCCAAGACAACTTTTATTCTTCCAATGTGTGGCAGATAAAAACCAAAAGTTTGGATACTCCTGATCTTGGGGATCATACCATCTCAAAGAAATGTTTGCTGCTTATCTATATTATCCAGAGGTGGAAAAGAATGACCTGCTCTCTTTACATCAAGAAATTCCCTGTCCTGGGAGAACTGGTTAGCCGCATGTAAAAGACTGAAACTGGACCCACACCTCTCACCACTAACAAAAAATGACTCATAATAGACAAAAGATTTAAATCACACAAAAGAATAAAATCTCTAGAAAAAAAGTGTGGAGAAAACTCTAGATGACATCAGCCTGGGGAATGATTTTATGAAGAAGACATCACTGGCAACTGCAGCAACAAAAATAAACAAACAAGACATCATCAAGCTAAAAAGCTTCTTTCTGCATAGCTAAGGGCACAACAATTAAAGCAAACAGACAACCTTCAGAATGGAAGAATATATATACATGTTATGAATCTGACAAAGGGCTAATAACCTGAATCTATAGAGTACTCAAATTAATCAACAAGAAAAGAGCAAACAATCTCATTTATCACTGGACAAGAGACATGACCAGAACCTTCTCCCAAGAAGAAAGATGAATGGGCAACAAGCATATGAAAAACTACTCATTGTCCCTAATCATGAGAGAAATTCAAATCAAAACCACCTCGAGATACCACCCAACTCCAGCGAGAATAGCCCACATCACAAATCCTCACAGCTGTCGATACTGGCATGGGTATGGAGAGAAGAGAATGCTCATACAATGTTGGTGAGATTGTAAATTAATACATCCTTTTTGGAAAGAACCATGGATAATCCTCAAAGAGCTAAAAATAGACTTTCCATTTGACCCCACAATCCCACGATGGGGATTGGTACAGTATCTACCCAGAAAAAAAAAATCATTTTACCATAGAGAGATTTGCACTAAAATGTTTATCGCAGCTTAATCCACAATCACCAAGATGTGGATACAACTTAAGTGCCCAACAACTCACAAATGGATAAATAAACTATGGAGTACTATTCAGCCATAAGAAAGTTAGGGACTTTGCATCTTTTGTATTTATCTGGATAGATTTGGAGAACATCTCCCTAATTAAAGTGTCACAAGAATGGAAAAGTGAACATCCAATATACTTAATTCTAATATAAAAGTAGATGAACAACTACACACTCATATGAGAGAAAAATATAATTAAATTCAACAGTGGACAGAGGAGAGAAGAGGATGAGGGTTTGATAAGCTGTCACCTAGGGATATATGGCATAGGTCCTGTGTGAAGGGCTTAATTATTACTTCGACTTTACCTAACAAACACAAACCATGTATCCTGATTGTATTTACTCTTAAATTAATCTGACATAAAAAAAAAAAAGACTCCCTGGTGTTCCTGTCAAAACATCCATGTTTTATCCCCATTTTGTTAAACAATAATGGTTCCAGCCTTACCTACCATGTTTAAATGCCTGCAGAAATAACAATATATTCCAAGCTCAATATTTAATGTCAAAATGTTATCAATATCCCTTCTCTTTCTATGAGCGCATATATGTCATCATCATTGAGTATGTAAAACAAAGGAGCTGCCTGTTATAATGTATCTTCAAGGTTAAAAAAACAAACAAAAAAGATATGACCATGAAACTAAAACTGGCTTAATGAACAAATTCAAGAAAATTCTACCGATTTTTAGTAAGTATGCCTTTGTCTGAGTTGAAAAATCAGTAAAAATGTTTAAGATCATATCTAAACCAGTGTTCCCAAATTCATAATTGATATACAAGAAATACTTGGATATCCATTTGATTGCTCTATATTTTTTCTGAGAAGTATGGATTTGAAATGTGCATTTGTAGTGATTTCTCTCTCTCTTTTTCTTATTGAGAAGAAGACTTTTCAAATAGTTTTAACATGCCTCTAAAAGATCCAGGTAATATGAAAAAAAGTTATTTCTATAAACTCCTTTCCATACTGTACCACATGCCACAGATACCTAGAAGAGCCCCCCTAAGCTGTCAAGAACTGCCAAATGATAAAAGGGAAAATGATGAAAAGAAATGGCATCTTGGAGCTGACCTCCTAAAAGCCAAAATTCCTCCTGGGATTTCTGGATACAAAAGAGAGCCTTCAGTACTTCCCAGAAAACCCTGGATCACATTAACTTATTCAAATATGAGGTCAGATCTCACTGTTTAGGTTTAAAGCTGTCCCATATGCTCCTTGATAAGGGAAAAAAAATGACAAATCACACCTTTGAATAAATTCATTTTAATCCCTTTCTTCCTTTTGATGTAATAAAAATAGTCTTGTCATGTACTTACGATTGCATTTAATGGTTGTCATTTACAGAAATGGAAAAATGATATCTGAGTATAATGCCTTCAAATATGGCTAATAGCATTTTTACATCGGGAGAAAAATACTTTTATTTTACATGAATAAGACCATTGCTTCATGAAGATGATTATTGAAAATTCAGCACCTTGTCTTATTATAGGGTAATGATAAGAACAGCTCCATCTCTTCTCTGTCATTTACATTAAAAAATGGTATTCCAAGTAAATCTATATTTGTAATGTTTGCTGTAACCCCATTAGTTCTCAGACAAATTCTTGTCAAAAGTCTTGCCTAATTATGAAACACTTTGCCTGATTTTAAGCTCATATTTTAAATAATAAAGATGTCTCTATCATTATATTTTAAGATGACCTAGTAAATGCTGTTCTACTATTTTTTTTTTCATTAAGCATTTCTTAAGCATGTAACTTGTCACTCTGTACTAATTTGCTGTAACACTCATTGATAAGTGGACATTAATTAATGTTAAATTACAATGGAATTTTTATGGAATTACAGGTGACATCCGCATCAGAACTAAATGAGTTCATCATGATTAAACTTATTACCATTTCTAATTAACCTTGAGTGCCCCTGGATGTTAACTGTACACCAGGCAAGTGTATATCCAGTCTGCAGCTTCTGTTGAAAGCAAACTCTGAACATCACACAGCCATTAAAAGGGTTTAAGAAAGAATGTAATGGGCCACATTTGTACCCATTGGGTTTGCAAAGGATCAAGAAATGAAAACATCAATTGTAATATGGTGACTTGGGGCAACGAAATTGTTGATCTGAAAAGAAGACTTCTACAAAGTGAATTCACTTTGAATTTCAAAAGCATGCAGAGAGAACATTTATTTTATTCCCTATGATCAAATTAAGACTTACTCCTTACACATCTTTACTTCCAGTAGCAAAGTTTTCTCTGATGAGTGTTGAGAGACACAAGCCTTATACACAACTCCTGCTTATATCCTCTTCTGTGACCTGAAGAACATCGAGGACACTGAGGACACAGAGAGAAACTCATCTGATGTCCACGCATGTTGATCTACTGAACAGATTTCAGTGTATACCAGGAAGTCAAAGAGGATAATCACAAACAACTCCTGATCCTGAAAGTACCATTGCCTCATCATGAAAATGCGATGCTCAGAGTTTGCATCATCATAACTGCATGATAGACCTAGGTGCCATATCTCTGGCATGTTTGCTCTAGAACTCAGCCAATGACTGAGCAAGGCAGTAGGAACAGAGTGGGATCATTCCAGCAATATGTGAGACTCCTTCAAAAGATGACTTCAGCATGAAGATACTTTATTATTTTAGTCAAAATTCTCATGGAATTGCACTGCTACCTGAGATTATCCATATGTCATCCTGATAGAAATATCATGAGTACATCTTTTTCTCTTTCACTGGAGTCAAAATTATTCCATTCTAGAGACTATCTCTGCTCTTCCCAGCATACCCATTCTCATCTTGGCAATTTTTTTTTGGAGACCCAAGTTAAAACACCAGCATCAGTAGACATCTTTACTATGTTTATAGTAAACATCTTAGGTTTTGATGAATGAGTGTAACAATGTCTGTTTCCAGGGTGAGTAGCTAGTGATGAAAGAGAAGGCGGAAGTTCCCCCCAAATACATTTATGGTTAAAAATAAAATTGATCAGTTTGATTTTACCAGCCACTGTTAAAATGTCTCTACACATAATATTGCTCAGAGTAATGTGGGGCATTTCAATATCAAACTCAATTCTTGATAAGTTGTCAACTCAGTTTAAGATAAAATATTTGACTTTCTTTATCATATTAAAGTCATATTCATATGCCCATCAAAACCTAGTGTATTTTACACATTTCTCTTGTGTATCCTATATTATTAAAACTCAGTGACTCCAAAGTTGAGTGATATCAACATTCAGAGTAATGGCCATTTTTATTAAAATTTAAAGACACTTACATCGTATAGTATTGAATGAAGAGGTTTCTCTTACTATGATATACATTTGCATATTACAATTCTCACCTCTTATAGGCAAGGAAAAGTGCTACTGAAAAGTCTTCATTTTGGGGGGTAATATCACTTTGAGGGATATGTAAAACTATTAAATTCAGATGACCCTATTCTTTATTTTCTTTGCAAACCTTTCAGTATTGTATTTTTTTTTTATTTTTCATATATCCCAATGCAATGTGTATTAGAAAACACTGCTTGTTTCATAAAACTAGCTTTATTACTAGGATCTAAATTTGATAAATCATAGACTCAAATATTCAATTTCAGGATCCTTACACTCATACCTAACGCCTGGTACACAAACTCTTGACCTTTTCTGACAACGTTTTTCTATCTGATATAGACTTTATTTAGTTGTCTAATGCCCTCTCCTCTACTCCTCTGAAAAAATATTTATGGATATTATATACTACCATATTGGTTAGCAAATAAAAAATGAAATGTCTTAACTCTTAATACAAAAAAAGAAATAAAAAGTTATCATGAAATAATGTAAAAATATGAACATATTTAATCATGACTGTACTAAAACAGAATAAAGGAGCTGTATGGTAACCTCTAAACAGAAATATCATTGAGTACATCAGCTGTAAATCCAGATTGATAAAGTTGTGTTGTTTTTGTGACTGAAATATGACAAGCAGCACCATTATTAAAAAAAAAAAAAAAGATGACTTCTGACATAATAAATAATGCTTGCTAAAATTAAAAAAAAAAACAAGAAAATAAATATCCCCTCAATGTACACAGTAGTCTTTCTTCATAATTTAGTATATATTAAACCCATGCCAAAATACTTGGTTTATACATAAGAGATACATTATAGACTCAGATGGCAATAAATATTTCCTCCTCCATTGAATGTATTTTGGGATATTCTCAAGTTGTATTGAACATGGAGAAAATTCTTTTTGACTAAGGCTACCCCACAGTTTTAATGAGAGTTGAGAGTCACAGTCACTATGTAATAAAAATGGTTCTCATATGTATCTGAACAACCATTCCAAAACGTTAAGAATTGTTGACATTAAAAATTGCTAACTTAGCTTGCATTTAGGCCTACTTTTTTAAACTTGGGTCAAATCCCTGGACCTTTATAGAGAAAACATGAGATCAGTTAAATGTAATACATAATTTGACTAGATGTCCTTCATTGAGTATTTGTATCATTTTATAATAATACATTATAAGTAATCTTAAAAAGTACAGAATTATACAGATCAGGTAGATTTTCAGTTAGCCAAACATTGTTTAGATACATTTCATCAACTCAGCTTATAGCTAAGCTTCTTTCCCTCCCTGTCCATCTTTTACCTCTTCTTTGTTTCTTCTTACTTCATTTCTTTCCTCAGGGTTGGAAGCCTAGGGACATCCTGGTTTTCTGCACTATCTTGATAGAATCTCCAAATAAGTATTTTGACAAACTAATATTATGATATTGGGACACTTTAGCTATTAAAAAATATATATATGTAAATTAAGCTTTTCTGAAAGGCCTCATGTAGAGTGTAACCAATGACCTTTTTCTCTCAGACATTGTCTTTCCTCTCATAATCATTTATGGACAGACTTATTTTTGTGTCAGTCCCTTGATTGGATTACCATCAGTTTCCAACCACAGGGTCATAAGAGCATAAGAAAACTTCAGCCAGGCTTCTTTTGTAATAGAGTCTGTACTTCTGTGGACTGCTGAAATAGGATAAAAGGATTTGCTTTTCATCATAGTACAAATTAAATTTTAATTGCCTGTTAGAACACAAATGTCAAAAGCAAATCTTAAAGGCAGGGTTGCAGTCCTCTCATATATCATGTTTTTGTCCCATTTACATGCTAATTAATTCTTTTCTTCATTTTAAATATGCATTTCACAGAATATGTTAAAATTTTATTTCAAAACAAATGGTAACACAACTTTATTAATATAAATATATATACATACACATGTGCAGAGGAGACAATCAACTTCTTTTAAAAATTAAAACTTCTTAGCTTGGCGCCTGTGGCTCAATGGGCTAAGGTGCTAGCCACGTACACCTGAGCTGGTGGGTTCAAATCCAGCCTGGGCCTGCCAAACAACAATGATGGCTACAACCAAAAATGGCCGGGCGTTGTGGGGGGTGCCTGCAGTCCCAGCTAGTTGGGAGGCGGAGGCAGGAGACTCACTTGAGCCCAGGAATTGGAGGTTGCTATGAGCTGTGATGCCACAGCACTCTATCCAGGGTGACAGCTTGAGGCT
>CAUYRH010126774.1:0-15795 GCA_963574655.1 Perodicticus potto
TGACTCGGGCTGTGGGCATCCCGCTGCCTCAGCCTCCGGAAGCTGCTGGGATTACAGGCGCTCGCCGCGGCGCCCGGCTGGGTTTTTCCATTTTTTTCATGAGTTGGGGTCTCACTGTCGCTCAGGCGAGTCTCGAACTCCTGAGCTCAAGCAATTCTCCCTCCTCAGCCTCCCACAGTGCTGGGATTACAGGCGTGAGCCACCGCGCCCGGCCATTGGCAATTTTTAAAAGCTGTTTATCATTTTGACATCTTCCTATTTTAAAGAAATTGCTGAAATTTTAACAAAACTAATGTGGATTGCTATAATTGAACTTGGCACTATCTATATGGAGAAAGAGGTGAGACTACTATAACGAATGCCCTCATCGTACCCCAGCTATGCATTCAGGTTACATGTGTGTGCACCTCAGTAGCTGGAACGACTGTTTCCAACTTCTTGTTTCCCTTGGCTGCTTTTCATTTGGATTTCCTTGAGCAGGGTCCAAGCTTGTTGTCACAGCCAGGGTTAACTGTCACCATTCACTAGGAGATCATGCCTAATCTCTTAACTCACCTGCTTTCCTGACTGATGACAGAGATGCTATCCATGGCCACTTCTCTTTGGGCTGCTTTGGGAGAGTGCTATTTTGTCTGTACACTTCAGTAGAATTGGTTTTGTTTCCTCTCATTCCTAGAGTTACGTGGGACTGTGTAACGCTTTGCCCACACACCTACCAGGATGCTCCCTGCCTGTCCTTTGTGTAAGGACTCAGTGTGGTATGTGATAACTCTCTTTTCTTTTTTTTTACATCTTAAAAAGGATCCAATTTTTAGGAATTGCAGTCATTAAAATTTTATTGGCTTTGTTTTTTAAGCATAGAATTCCTTTTTTAAAGTGGTGTGAGTGCTCTCTTCATCTGGCTGTGATTATTTACTAACTTGTAATTTTATCCCCTTTGCCAGACTCTAAACTCCAGGATGACAGGCTTTGTGCTTAATGCTATTTTGCATCTTCCTTCCTTCCCTGGCATAGCCTGGTGCTATTTACTGGGTTATTATAAAGAGTATTACAAAAAAAGGAATATTGCCACTACTACAGATAAAGAGATCCACAGGGCAAGGCATGTGAGGAGATGGAGCTTCCATGCCTTCCATGCCTTCTCCAGGAGCTCCACCTTCCAGGAACCTCCAGATGTTCAGTTATCTGGAAGCTCCTTCATTGTCACTAGTCTAATTCGGTTTTGGTGTGAGTCTCTTCCAGGCTCCTATTCTGTTGCGTTGACATATTTCTATAAGTTTTGTAGCTTTATATGTGATAACTGTTAGTATTAACATTTCCCATCCAGTTCTTTCTCTTTAAAGTCTTCTTGCCTGTTTGGCCTCTGCTTAATTATTAAATATCAGGGTCAACATGTCAAATTTCAAGAAAATACGTATTGGTATTCTAATTGAAATTGCATTCAATTTATGGTCTCTATATGTGAAGATTAATACCTTTTAAACAGAGTTTTTCTGGTTATGAACACAGTATAATCTCTCTTTTCGGGTCTTTTGGTTCTTTAAGATGTATTTGTTATTTTCTTCTTAGATATGTATATGAATGCTGTTGATTTTTATGTTTTAATTCTGTATCAAGTAACATTGCTGTAAAATTGCTTACTTTTTTGGTACTGTTTAATAATAAGGCAAGTTTTATTTAACTTGCTTTTGTTTTTGGATTCGTTGCACTGACTTGGGCCACTAATAGAAAGCTGAATGGAATAATTTCAACAGACAAAAGGGAAATCTAAGACTTCCTCCTGACTTTGATAAGAATGCTTCAGATGATCTTTATCAGGGAAAATGAATTCCCTTCTATTCCTAGTTGGTTATATATTTCATTATGAATGAATGTTGAATCTGCCCTAATCTTTTTCTACACCTACTGAGAGATCACAGTTTTTCTCCATTAATATGCTAATTGGTTGTTTGATGAATAGCTTTTCTGTTACTGGGCCGCGTTGGCATTCCTCAGATAAAGTTTACTTAATATGATATACATTTGTACTTGCACACATATTATATGCAATCCTGAGTTCTGTCTGCTAGTGTTCTATTCAGGACTTTTGCATCGACATCCATGAATGACATCTTTCTTTACTATTCCCTTCCAGTACTCCCTTTCGTCCTCTTTGGCATTTGAAGTTATCCCAGCCTTGTAAATTAGCTGGGTTACTTTCCTTTGTTGTCTTTCTCTGTAACTTTATATAAAATAAGAATAACAAGTTTGGGGGCGGTGCCTGTGGCGCAAAGGAGTAGGGCACTGGCCCCATATGCCAGAGGTAGTGGGTTCAAACCCAGCCCCAGCCAAAACTGCAAAACAAAAAAGAATAACAAGTTTGTGTCTGTTGCTATCTTTGTTTCTTAAGAAGTTTTCCTACTGGTTTGTGTCAGTCCCACTGTGCCTCCCTTCCTGTCATGTCCAGTCCTCACAAAGGGCTCTCATATGCAGTAAAAGGCAAGTCACCTGCAGGTCAAGTGGCCAGAGAGGGCGTGGGCGGTCGACTCATGAGGGCAGCTCATTCTGTCTTCTCGTGCTTCTCTTTGATCATATGGGTCAAAAAAATCCTCATTTTTCTCATTCATTCATATTATTCCTTCTTCCTTTTGAGCGGCCTCTATCTTTCCTTAAAAGTGCATTCAGATAAGTATCTCTTTCAATTGTATAAAATAGTCCTTGGATCCATGATTCTCTTCCTCACTCTTAAGTAATAGACAGTCCTATTAGTATGTCAAGCCAGTTAAGATTGCAGACTCTGGAGCCAGGCAGACTGTCATCCCAGCTTACTAAATTACCAGCTGTGTAACCTTGGGTAACTTCCCTCTGCTCTGGTTTCTTCATTTATAAATGTGAGGAATTATCATGCCTACTCTGTATGGTTGGTTTGAGAATCAAATAGTTAACATGTGTAAAATGCGATTATTAAAAAGCAATTGTAGAAATTTCTTAGTAATTATCTATTTAAATATTACTTTTTTCATTATTCCTTTTATTCTTGTATGTAACTTTTATTATATGAAGGTTGAAACTTCTCAGTCCAGCCTATATACATCTTAACTGCTTTATATATACATTTTTTCTTTTGAACTGAATTCTAAGTTCTTCAGTAGTGTATTCCACTTTACTAACTCACTCTTCAACTGTGTCCTGTCTATCCTTTATCCCCACGACAGCATTTTTATTACAATGACTCTTTATTTCCCACATTTTTATTGCTTCTTTTTCATATCCATCAATTCTCATTTCTTTCATATTTGTCCTTATTGTGCTTTAGTAATGGAAATCATATCTTCATTGGCTTATTTAAACATCATCCATTTTTTATTTCTGTGTGAGAGAAGCACTAGCGGTATGAAGAGGTAGAAGGTCTTTGCAGGAGTGTAGGAACAACAGTTGCTTGGACTAAAATTGAAGAGACACAGTTGGAAAAATTGTACAAATGTGGAGCTATTTAAGAGAGAGTTTAGACCAGACTTAGTGGTCGATCCCATTTATCTGTTGATAGGGAGTGATTTGAACATCAGGGAAGGCTGAACGGTAACACCTCATGTTCACCCTTTGGTATGTAACTAAATGGTGGTATCATTTACTAAGATGTGGAAAAGATGACAAGAACCAGTCCTGAAGGAAAGTTTATGCTCATATATTCTCAATTAAAGTGCCCGAGAAATTTCCAGGTGAAAATACCCAAAGGCGGTAGGTATCATCCTTATTTTAAAGTTTTTGTCAGATTGCCCTATCAACTTTATTTTACCAGAGTGGATTCCTGTTCTAATTATTGTGTTACTTTTTAAGTATTAGGTTTCTTTGTGTACACACGTGTTTTGGAATGATAATTTGTGAGCTTGATTGCAGAGTGATTTCCTCTTAGTTTATTTCTTTTCCCTCTCCGGTCCTCATCCTCCCTTCTTTTCTCCTCCCTTCTTTTCTCTGAAACTTCACTGTTTCTAATACAGAAATTTTGCAATTTTACCTTGACCTTCCTTGAGGACCAGGACTTGGCATGATTGCTTCAAATTGCTATCTCTTGGTGACATTGAAGACATTCTAGATATAGTCAAGGACCCAACACATGGCTTGGTTGAGCTTCTCCTGGTTGAGAAACTGAGTCCTTGTCTTGCCATCTTCTTAGGCCTAAAGTTCATCAAGAGTGAATGTGCTAAGCAGATTTGATGAGGATGGTCTCATCCCCATTTCATGCAGCCACCATAAGTCCTCTGTCTTTGCTGGGGCTGAGCAGGTGGCTGCCACTAACTGCTTCTCCCCAGAGCCTGGCAGAGCCTTTATTAAGCCCTACTCACCAGTTTTTCAGAGATGTTTACCTACATTTGAGCATGGTACCATGGTTTTCTTTTTATTTTTGCATATATTTTGTAACTTAATATTTTTACATGTTGATATGTTACATGTTACTGTGACACATTTGAAGCAAATGGACATTTAAGCATAATTTCATTAAGTTTTTTTTATTTTGAATATTTAAAATATTTTATTACCTTTGTTCTGGATCGGAGATCCATGTGAAAAACTACAAGAGAATATTAGAAGTTCAGCCAACTGACATGAAAGCCAACGTGTTTTCCAGAACCTTCTCTCAAGGAGTAAAGGGCTCCCTCTCAGACAACACCAGTGATGTCTTTCCATGCCAAGCTCTGTCCTTCTGTCCTCTCAGGCACTTTGCTTTTACCCCTGCCTTACCCAGGGAATGTAACCCTATGACTTCAAGAAAAGTTAGGACTAGCTTCTTCTCAGGAAATTTGGAGCAGGAGGGAATAAACTGCTACCATCCCTTACAGAAGGCTTGCTAAAAGAAATTTACTTGAGTCATCATCCAAAGATTGTCAGTAACTGATGATACTTGTATTTAACGGCAGCAGTTTTTTCTTTTTCTTTTTTTTTTTTTTTGAAACAGAGCCTCAAGCTGTCACCCTGGACAAAGCGCTGTGGCATCACAGCTCACAGCAACCTCCAATTCCTGGGCTCAAGCGAATCTTCTGACTCCACCTCCCAAGTAGCTGGGACTACAGGCACCCGCCACAATGCCCGGCCATTTTTTAGTTGCAGCTGTCATTGTTGTTTGGCGGGCCTGGGCTGGATTCGAACCCACCAGCTCAGGTGTACATGGCTGGTGCCTCAGCCCGTTGAGCCACAGGATCCGAGCTGTGGCAGCAGTTTTTATAGGGTTTAGCCAACAGTATTGCTACTAAAGCTCAATGTAACCACGAAGATGTGTGCACGCCACCTGGGTAAGACATGAGCATCATGTGGAGGGCACATATTCTACTCTCACCCTGATTTGTGACCATACACAAATATAAAAAACAGAATTTACTTCTTTGGAAAATCAGAGTCAGACACTTCTTTGACATCTTCACAGCAGATGGTGATGGTGTTGATCTCATAGGGTAGGTGTGATGTTTCGATTATTACACATCATAATCAATGATGGATAATACGTTACTTATACAATACACACTCACCCACACACAGAGCTTAGAACTGTGCCTGGGACAAGGATTTGTTGCCTGACCTTGTCACCCTCTGTGTGCGTCCCTCACTTACGTTATCTATCTGGTCTCTGAAGGCAGGAGGGTTATCAGTTCTTGTTCTATCAAAACCTCATGTTTTAAAAGACATAACATCTCAAATTTTGCAGCATCATTTTTAATTTCATTCTTGTCTTTCAGAGTTTACCGACCTCAACTAACATAAAGGTCTCTATCTCCTCAATTCTCTGATTGCCTGGAAATACCAGGCGGTGATACCTACTTTCCTCATTTCAGTGTCACTTGGTTTGCTATTGGCATGTGTATGTGAATCTTGTCTCCACAGCTGGATCGTGGTCTAGGGGATAGGTGACATCATCTACCTCTACAACCCACGGTCCTTCCTAACCGAGATCTCCACCTGCTTCAGCTGCAGCATGAGGGCAAATCATAAGTCCCTATTCTTCATCCCTACTTTACATACCAAATAACTTTGAACGTTCCCATCAACATGGTCACTTGACATGATCGGGGCCTCTCCTCTGACCATGAACATGTGGGGGTCAGAATTCAACATGTGCGAATCTTTCTGCCCACCCCAGGTATCCGCCGCCAGACTGCCCATTGCGTAAAGAAGGGTCGTGGGATAGTGAAAGCTACCTTCTGCAACCCAGAGACCCAGCCCAATGGCAGACAGAAGAAGTGCCATGAAAAGGCTTGTCCACCCAGGTAACACGGCTGACAGTGGGGCTCTGTGTATCCACAGTGACTCTGGATCCAGGGTGACCGAATGCTTGCTGATGAAGGAGGGCTGTGCAGCTTTGCTGTTAGAATACACCCACATGAGGAAGCTGTTAGGGGTTTCTGTGACTATGCCATTGGAGCCCATGGCAAGCTGTGAGGACATTTCCTCACAAGAACAATGCTTTTTAAAAGTTAATGTGTTCTGTGTTTAGCTATTTGGGAAGACGAAGTCCCAAGGCCTTGTTGAAGAAAAAGCTATAGATCACCCAAATTTTGTTTAACTAACAGACAAGTTTGGCTTTTCCAATTGCACTTTACCAGTGCTTCGGGGCACAGTGCCCACTTGTGCTTTGGGCTGCCTGGCAGAGTGGAGGCTTACAGAGCCAGCTTTCCCAACTTTGGCACTACTGGCATTGGAGGCTGGATAATTGTTTGTTGGGGGTGCAGGGTTGTCCTATGAATTGTAGGATGCTTAGTTGCATCGTTGGCTTATAGTTTACTTAGAATATGCTAGTAGCACCCCCATCTCCCAATCCAGGTTGGGACCCCCAAAAATGTCTGCAGATGTTACCAAATGTCCTCTAGGGGGCAGAATCACCCTCATTTGAGAACCCCTGTTAGATACTTGTTTGCTGACTGCTTTGGTTTAAGATGTTGAGATCCTAAAAGGTAGCTGAGATGTTATTATGAGGGGCTTGTGTTAAAAGATAGAAAGAGAGAGAGGAAGAGGAGAAGGATGGAGAAAAAGAGAAAGGGAGGAAGGAGGGAAGCAAGGAACATTTGTTGGTTGATTTCTGGAGAGCATCTTCATTCTCTGGTGACCTTAAACAGGGATGCATTTACATTACAGAATCCATCAGACATTCATTCCAGTTCTAAGCAGACTCAAGAAGAGTTTATTTAAACAAGAGGGAACAAATACTTACCTGGCAGGGGAGACACTGTGATCACCAAGGTGCTTTTCCCAGGGTGAGGCTTATCCATTGTGCCCTGGTTGTGCTGACCACTGTGATTTCTCCAAATGTGGGAAATTCAACTGGGTAATTTGGGTGAGTGGGGGACTGTGTTCATGCTTTCTTCTGTTTAAAAAAAAAGAAAGAAAGGGTCAGTGTCAAAGGAGTAGGGCGCCAGCCCCATATGCTGGAGGTGGAGGGTTCAAACTCAGCCCTGGCCAAAAACTGGGTGGGGGTGGGGGGGCGCAGAAGAAGGAAAGAAAGAAAAGAAAACAAGAGGGGCCTAGTTGGTATCATAAATCAAATAGGTGACAAGTTGGGTTCTAAAGAAAAGCTAGAATGTGTGATAACTGTCAAAGAACTAGATAGGAAAGCAGAGTCAAGCCAATGGAGTTAAGGAAAGTGATATCGGTGTCCTAGAGGTTCAAACAGCAGGGCCTAGGGGCCGGGACTTCTTGCCTCAGCATCCAAGGTTTGTTCTCTCTCCAGCTCTGCAGTTTCCTCTGGGTCATACCCAGGCTGTGAAGTCCAGAGCTGGCCCTCAGCTCTGTTGAGCAAGGACAGAAGTACCGCAAGCTCCTCACCTCCTTGTCTCTCTTTCCTGCGACTCCTTTCCCGGGAAGGACCAGGAATGTCACGGGAAGGTTAGAGTGGCTCCAGCGTGCTCACGGTGCTCCTCAGGCCCGCACTGGGGTTCGTGTGTAACTGTGGTTAGTGTGCGACCTTCTCAGGGAAGAGTGAGCCCAGAAAGGAGCTTTTCTTACAGCTGATCTATCGTGTGCTGCTCCAGGGGCTCAGGGCCTTCCTCGCACCTTCTCTCCCTCAAAGTCAAGGAGGCTGGGCCAGTCACTTCCTTGGCAGCCTCTAAAGCAACCCCCACACCTGCTGGGATTCTTAACTCACATTCAAAACCACACTCTCTGTTGAGTTAGCTATCATCTTAAGACCACGGCTGTTTCTTTGAACTAAGTTTATCCCTGGGGCTCACATCCTCATTTTTATGGTTTGATGGACTCCACTCTGGCCTCCATGCTGCCAGAAATTCCTTCTTGAGCAGCTGCCTTTTCCCATGGAAGAGACATGACAAGCAAAGAACAGTTGCACCTCCTTCACACCTGGCATGTGCTAGAGGCACCTTCTGTGTTCTCTTTATTCTTCCCAACTACTCAGAAAGGTAACTATTACTGTGCCACATTTCCAAAGTGTGTCCCCTTGCTCTGTGTTGTGAAAGGAGTAAGTGGCAGAGGTCTGAATCCAGAGTTGTGTGTCTGTGGTCACCATCACACTCAGCAGGCCCCCAATCACCTTATACAGGATGCGTCTGCAGCAAGGCAAGTGCTGGGCGAGAGGTGCTGGGCTCCACCCTCGCCAGCTGCAGGTGCTCACCTGCTGAGGCCTCGGAAGAGCTGGGGTATCAGCTGTGTACATAAGAGCAGCACAGTCCGAGAAAACTGTGGACTCAGTGTCAGCTCCCTGTCTTAAAACAGACATCAACCTCTACCTGATGTGTTCTTGTTCATCTGTCACTAAAAAGTGAGCCTCGCTATTTCCAAAATTCACTTCCCAGGAAGGTGGTTATCTTTGCCTACCTTTACACTCCAGTTACCAGAGATTTCTATCTGGAGAGAACTGTCTAACAAGATACAGCTGGGATGCTGGAAGGACATAGCTGTAGGGGCAAGAGTCCAGAGACTAGAAGAGATGAGCTGAGGCTAAAGTCTGATGCTAAGCCAGACCTCCAAAAAGAAACCAGATAAAGAAATCCTTAATGGATATAGGCCAAGCCCTGTGGACTTGAATTTGGTGGGAGTGTGGTAGTGGTAGGCTGAAAAATAACTCCAAAGATAGCCACATCTCTAATATTACCTTATGGAGAGAAAGGGTCTTTGCAGCTGTGACAGAGATAAGGGTCTCGAGATGGAGAGATTACCCTGGATCATCCAGGTTCTCCCTAAATGCCATCACATGTCCCTATAAGAGAGAGGCCAAGGGAAACTCGGCACACACAGAGAAGTTGGTGACATGAAGATGGAGCAGAGATTTGAAGACACTGGCCTTAACAATCAGAGGGATGTGGTCACAAGCCATACTATGCCGGCAGCCACCAGAAACAGTAAAAGGCACAGAAAGGAAGTATTCCATGGAGCCTCCAGAGGGACATGGCCCAGCTAACACGATTTCAGCCTAGTAATACTGATTTTGGAAGTCCAGCCTTCTAAACGACTAAATTTCTGTTGTTTAAAGTCACCAAGTTGGGGTAATTTGTCATAGCAGCCACAGGAAACTAAGACAGGCAGTTTACTGCAAACGATATAAAAGCCAGGAAAGGGTAAAGGAGAGCCCTCCACCAGGTCACAGAAAGCTCAAGCTTGGAAAACTGTGTGATTAAGGCTTCTTGGTTGGGGGGAGGGTGTTGTGAAGGAGTTTTTGGAAAGTCACAAATATGTCACTATAAGGAAGTATACAGTCAGGAAGGCAAGTTGAGATATATACATATTGGCAGAACGAGGCTATTGACCAGCAGCCAGGGTTACAGACCCCTCGGGCCCTGACTCCTGGCTGCTGTCCACATGGTCCCTTCCTTCCTTGGGGCCTTATGCTTAACTGGCATCTCTTCATCTCTTGGCTCTGAGAGCAGCAGTTAGGATGAGATACACCATACTCTTTTCTCTTGCGATGCTACGTACACTGAACACATACATGGAGCTTGTTGATTCCGAGAAATTTTTAAGCAGGCAATTAGATAACCTCCTTCCCACAAAACAAGTAATGAAGCCCTGGCAGTCAAAATGGAAGTGCCAGTGGCCACAGACAGGAGCAGGGTTGCCAGACAGTCACATGTGGCCCAACTGTGCAAACGTGACGTCGGGTGCCCAACTTTCCTTGGTGAGCTGGTGATCACGTCTACAGCTGCCATGTCTCCCGGTCTATGGTCATGCTTCAGAGGCCACAAATAATCCAATCTATTCCCCAGCTCCTGCTGTTGTGTTGGAAACAATGCCTTCCAAACAATCTGAAGCATTTACTTCAGGAAGAAGAGCAAAGCATAAACAATTTGACACCTCTTTCGGAATCTTCATCATGTAGTAGATTTTTTTGTCTTTTTTTCTTTTTTTTTTTTTGGCTTTAAGCTACTTTTCCCCTGGCTGGTATCTATTTCCCAAGGTACGAGTTTCTTTGAAGCTATTTCTGTACATAATTAATGCTTGTGCCCCAGTTTGTGACCATTAAATATCAATAAAGTTAATAAATCAAGACTCAATTGACCTGGTTCAAAACTCAAGTTAAAGGCACAGTCTTCAGAAAAAGACATGACAGGTGTTTTTTTTTAACACCAAAAGTACAATGTTTGCTCTGGTTTTTGTTTTACCCAATGTAATACACACACACATGCATGTTACACACAAATATATAGACATGTGCACATATGTGTGTATTTATACACATTTATGTTTAAAGTCTATGATATCTGTATTTAGGGGAATTTTGATCCTAGTTAACTAATTTTACTGAAATTTCATTTTTAGAATTTATTTTGTCCTCATGTTTTATAGATATGATATATAAACATTCCTTTCCCTGGATCCATATTTGTTTATTTAATTCCTTTGGACTAAAATATGGACTAAGACCTTGAGTGAAAGAAAGAGTTGCCTATGGTAATTCTATTGTGTAGTCCTTTTTTGTTGAAAGAGATATGGCTCTCTAACTTGGTTAGAAATTTTGACTTCTGCCAATGTTAACTAAATATAAAATATAGAGGTACAATCTCTGAAAATGTGTTCTTAGGCAGGATATGATAACCTAATAGAATTCCATAAAACATTCGAACATAATGGTTAATTTACAAAAGCCCTTCTTGTTGATGATTGCATTTTGGCTTCTGCAAATATTTATAAAGTAGTCAGGTGACAGACGAGATGATGATTCAGAGAAATTTGATGCCATGCCCTAGAGGATAAGTAGGAAAGGAGCAATTGTTTTCAGGATTATAAAAGTATATTTATTTTATATCAGAGAGAGGTAAGCAAGTGTGGGGAAGAGCTGAGAAAGAGAAAAGAGCAGGAAACAAGGAGTGAGAGATGGGAAGATGGTGGGGAAGAGAGAGAAAAGGAGCAAGAAAATGGTATGGCGTCCCAAAGAAAGGAAAAAGTAGCAATTTTTAAGAACCTATTATGTCCAAGCCTTTCCTAGACTGCCATGTCATCGAATGCAGTGAGCAGCCCTATCAGTAGATATCTTTGTGCTCATTGTCCAGATGAGCCTCCTCGGAAATGTTCCAAGGTGACTGAGCTACAATGATGTCTGCTTACACCTCCAAACCAGGATCTCAGGATGCTGCTGCCCAGGATCTCAGGATAAACAGGTTCCAATGTTAGAACCAGAACGGCCCCCCCCCCATGACATAAATGACCAGAAAAATCTGACTCCAAAACTAAGTATTGTTTTCATGCATGCAAATTTACAAAGAGATTAAAGAAATTTAATTTGTTTATAAAGAAATAAGTCTCACTCTTTCACTCAGACTGATGTGACTAGCTCAATCTAAGCTCAGACTCTTGGGCTCAAGCGATTCTCTCACCTCAGCCTCCTAAGTATCTGGGATTACAGGCATGTACAGGATTACATGTGCCAGGGCCCAGGACTGGCCAGGTCTCGGGCTGGCTGAACTAGGTTCCAGACGCGGACCACTAAGTTACCTTGCTCTGGTGCAGTTTCTCTTAGGTGCCTGAGGGCTATCTACTTCAGCAGGAGAGAGAGAGAGTGAGACTGAGTCTTAGAGAGAATAAAGCAGTCTTCTTAGAAAGATAGATCTTAGTCTTTGGCAGAGCTTGGTGATCTTCAGCAGAGAGACATCGTGCTGACGTTCTGCAGGCAGGAGAGGAGACAGAGTCAGAATAAGCGGGTCCATCATAGAATGCTCCCTACTGTCCTCTCCTCCAGCCTAATATAAGGCTGATCTTGCGCCTCTCAACACCATAGGTGTAGAGACTGCCAATTCACCATTGCTCTCATCTCGCAAGTCTCATGCTTGTTAGGAGAGCCAAATCCCTCTCCATGCCCTTTCCATCCAGGTGTTCCATTATTGAGTTATACAGGTATTTCTTAGAACCCTCTCTCCACCTAGCCATAGGCTATATGGGCTGCAACAAACATGCCCAGCTAATTTTTAATTTTTTTGTGGAGACAGTCTTGCTATGTATCATAAGTTGGTCTTGAATTCCTAGCCTCAAGTAATACTCTTATCTTTGCCTCCCAAATTGCTGAGATCACAGCCTTGAGGCACTGAGCTCAGCCTGCTTTTTCAATAATAAATAAAGAATAAATGAAGATGGCTCTGTTAATATTATTTGTTTTTGCAAACCTAATCCAATAGTTTCCTTGTATATGAATTTCAAGTTCAACTTCCTCCTCTATCATCTAACTTCTATGATATCCAAAGAGTTCGTACCCATCATTCACAGCTATCATTTCCCATCCCAAAAGGATTTCATGTGCAAGGTTTAATCTTTTTCATTTTTGGATCATCTTTCTTCAGTAATATTTTATTTTTACATCTGACTTCAACATTCTGTTTTCTTCCCCAGAGGAGTATTCAAGATAGATTTTTATTAAAGATTTAATAAAAGCTTTTGGTTATCTAAACATAAGAAATATGTATTACATGGCCAATGGCTATTGGGATGAAAGCCTTGCATAGCATGTTCCAGGATAGAGTAGACTTGTCAAGAAAGAAATCCTTTGGAATTAAAGTGATTTGGGCTTCAGAAAGAGTTCATTTGAGTCTCTTCTCTCTTCTGATTCCTCTCTGAACTCTGGTTTTAAGCAAAGCAAAGCTGTGCTAGGCCACAGCTGTGATGGTGCCCAACATACCCAAAGTGCTCAACAAACATCTGATAACGATTCAATCAACTCTGCAGCTGCAGGTAGGGTTGAGTGCACAAAAGCATGGCATGGATTTAAATCAAGATTCCCCAACCACAGCACTCTTGCCACTTTGGGCTGGATAACTCCAGTCTTGTGCATTGTAAGGGTTTAGAAGCATCTTTTTCTTCTACCCACTGAATTCCAACAGCAACTCTCCCTCCACTTGTGATAATGAAAACTATTTTCAGACATCCTTAAATGTCTTCTGGAGAGGAACATGTAGGAATCACCTGTCTTAGAATTTATGATCTGAATAAAAGGAAAACAAGAAAAGCCCTTGAAAAATGAGAGGGGACCAAGTCCAGGATCAGTGCAGGCTCAGTGGATGGGAAGTTACTATGAGGAGACCTCAAGGGCGAGGGAGGGTTCTGGTTAAATCAGCTTGGCTTATAGATTCTTGTTGAGACAGTCCAGGGTGACCAGACAGCACCTGGGAGGATGGAGAGAATGGGTTCTTGCCTAACTATCTTAGCAGGGTTATTTGTTAAAATTGGATTGTACAAGGAAGTGCGCAGATGGGCCTGGGAGAAGATTTGGGAGCCCGACTACAGTTTAACCAAGGACAGAATCTTTGTCAATGTCATCAGTATTCTTGTAAGAGAAAGATCAGTGGCAGAGGCAGAAAAGGTCACATGAAGCTGCTATTAATTCTGTGTTGACTAAACGAGAGAGGTTGTCTTATTGAGGGAGAATACATGTTTGGGCTGGGTCTTTCATCTCACCGAGATGGGTCTTTGCATCTTGTATACTAATGCCCTTCTTACCAATCACTCAGAGTACTTGGAAAGTCTTCTGCTATAAATCAATAGATATAAATATAAAATCCCTATAAATACAATGTAGTATTTTGTTATAAATATCTGAGAAACCTTCTAGAAGAGGTGAGATTATGGCAGACACCCAGAAGAACAAGATAGATAGCAGTGAACATGACCATGGCTTCTAAATCTTAGGCCTGAAAGACCTTTGGAGGGAAGAAAAGGAAAAAAGCATAGTTTTCATTTTAAACTAGTGACAAGCTGCTGGGCACCATGGCAAGCTCCTATAATCCCAGCATTGTAGGAGGCTGAGGTGGGAGGATTGCTTGAGCTCAGGAGTTCGAGACTTGTCTGAGGGAGAGTGAGAACCCAACTCATGAAAAAAGTAAAAAAAAAAAACCCAGCTGAGGTGAGCACCTGTAATCCCAGCAGCTTTGGGAGGCTGAGGCAGCAGGATGCCCACACCCGAGTCTGAGATTGCAGTGAGCTGTGACACCACTGCACTCTGCACAGGGCATAGAGTGCAACTGTGTCTCAACAAAAACAAAAGAAAAGAAAACAACTAGTGACAAGCTGTCATAGATCATTTTTTTGCTGCTATGCAACAGTGCCGCAGACTAGGTAATTTATAAAGAACAGAAATGTATTTCCCACAGTCTGGAAACTGACCATCTAAGGTCAAGATACTAACATTTGACCTAGCGGGGTCTCCTTGTTGCAGGATGGCAGAAGACAAAAGGGCAACAGAAAACAGACATTGTGTCCTCACACAACAGAAAAGAAAGTGAACCCACTCCAAGAAGCCCTTTTTCTAGCAGCATTAATCCATTCATTAATTGGGAGTGGAGCCCTCCTCCCAACACTGTTGCACTGGAGATGAAGTTCCCAAGACATACATTTGGGGAAACACATTCCAACACTGGCATATGCAAAATATCCCCCAACGGAAAGTGAAGGACTTTCCCTTTCCTTTTCAGGAAGAGGAAAGAAGGCAGCCCAGTTTGTGGGTAATTAGTAGAATGAGGCTTACAGTCAGCTCAAATTGAGGTATTTTCAGAATGACATTTGTATATTCCCTTGGCCTGGCCTCCCTTGGAAAAGTCAGAGGTAAAATGACATAATTAGATTAATACAGTGGGTATTCATTTAGTTTCACATCATACTACTTCAATTTTAATTCTTTATCCACAGATGTTAAACACTGAAGAACAAATAAAGAATTTTAATTACTTATTAATTGAAGAACATGATAGAATTGAGGAATAGTTTTCTTCTAATATTTTTTTTTGAAATTTTAAGATCAGTTTATTAAGTTCAATGATGAAAGCTATCAGAAGATATTCTCCTGAAAATTATTTTTTCTTAGAAAAAAAGAAAGGAAAATCAAAACCCTCCGAGCATAGCCACAGATGCTGTGGCAGTCAAGCCTCTCTGCAGATGGGGACGGTCCATCAGTCAGCTGAGTCACTCCCTAGGTCAGCAGGGTTGTAGTCTGGATCATCCTCATCATCCTCCAGCTCCAAGTCATCCATTTCCTGAAACAAGGACTCGTCTACTTCCACATTGTTTCCAGCATCCTCCAAGAACTGGATATCAGATGTGTCAAGATTATGATCTATTTCAAATAACTGTTTCCCACTTATTTTTTCCTGCTTGTTCTCCTTCTTTCATCCGTTTCTTTTTAATTTCCAAAAGTTCTGCTTCAAACTTAGCCTTCCAATTTAAGAAATTCTCAATTGTAACAGGAGTGCCATGGAATAATTGCTTTTCAGCTTCTTCTGCTTCTTTTTCTTTCTGCTTCTTTTCTTCTTCTCTTCTAGTTTTTATCTGATCTACTATTTCATTTAATTTTTCTTGCACAGCTGTCACTAGAGTAAAGATCATCACCATACCAAGATTTTCTTC